>JANHGL010013634.1:0-23856 GCA_024611195.1 Ceyx melanurus
GGACAGGCTGGAGAGCTGGGCAGGGAGAAATTGAATGCAATTTAACAAGAGCAAGTGTAGAGTCCTTCATCTGGGGAAGAACAACCCCACGTATCAGTACAGGCTATATAAGAATAATAATATATATAAGTGGGGTGTCTTCATACAGAATATAAGCCCTGTATGAAGACACCCCAGCCAAATATGTATTTTTCAGGAAGGTCAGTGGCTATTAAATGAATGTATTTCTGAAATGTCCTGAATGTGTCTGAGACTTTGGGTACTGTTCTCATTTCCATACCAACACAGATGCTGGGATTAGCAGGCTAGTTGGTAGTGATATTCAACAAAAAAAAAAAACCAGTAAATTTATTATGCAGGAAAATGAAGTGAAATTGGGATTGCCCTTACTGGAGTAAAACCCAGTGCAAGTGTTAAGTCACATAGGTGATTATGTCCACAGGCAGTTTTACATAGGTGCTCACTCCCCCACTCCTTTCCTTTTAACATTACTGTCTCTACTTTGCTGTATTATCTCCTGTCTGGTGTAAGATCAGTGGACCTGCTGCTGCTTCTTCCCCAACATAACAGCAATTTTCTGTTCATTGTGTAATGTTTTTCTTCCCAGTCTTATTCATTTCTAGAAATGATTGTTCCTTTTATATGCACAGTTTCTATTAATGTGTTTGATGCCTGTTGACAGGTTTTTTTGCAGAGATATCAGTGAGAGTGTAAAGAGAAGCACGACTTACTTCCTGTATGTTTATGACCAAAAAAAGAATTGTGAAACAAAATATTAAGAAGTCTTATGAAGCAAAAAATACTGTGAACACAAAAATTGCAGCCTTTAATACACCTTTCTTGAAGCTCAGGGTGGTTTGTTTTGTTATAACCAATATAAGTACATTAAGCTGTGATTTTGTGGGTATGAGTAAATTTATGCATACTCCAGAAAAGGCTGATTAGAAGTGTTTAATTGGAGTCATACACAAAAAGTGTCTGTCTTTCATCTTTAGATACTATTCTTATAGTCCTCACTAATTGTAGCATGTAGGAATTCAGCCTGATGTTACAAATTACTCCAAAACTTCCACTGAATTGTCCAACAACAGAAAAAATCTGTTTCTTCAGCTAATGACAGAGGTGAATTTGGTGCAATGGGATTCATGTGATGCTACATTAAAAACTGAATACATACTTGCGTATAGTTATTGTGCTGATTCTTACTCCAAATCTTAAGAAAGAGTAGGAGTATTAAATGGTATTGTGTAGCTGGGGGATCAAATGATGGATGGCATGCAAAACTGATATCTACAAAACAATGTGTGCATGTGGAGAAAACATTCCCAACCACATTTGTATAGTAGTGGGTAGTAAATAAGCTGTTACTGATCAAGAAAAAGATCTTAAGAGTCATTGTGGGTAATTTCCTGTAAACATCCATGAAGTGCTCAAGAGTGTTCAAATTGGCAAAAAGCATGTTGAGGAAGAAACAGCAAAGCACTACCAATTAACATTCAAGCATTCTGGAAAAAAAACAAAACAAAACCAAACCCCAACACATTTTACTTACTTTTGCTACTGCTCTGCTGATAAATTTTACTTCATCATATCCTTAGACCATCAAGGCTACAATATCATCACTACTGCTAAAACCAGTTAGGTTGCTCAATTAATTATTGGACTGTAGAAACTGAGAATATCTAAAAAGATAAGTCATAATATTTGGACTGTGAGCTTCACTCCATTCTAACTAAGGAAGAAATAATGGTTTCAATTTTTATTTAATTTTACATTTATGATGTAAAGTCTGTGAAGGCTGATGAAGTTTTGACTAGTCATGAAACCATGATTTTAATTTTAACTAATCATATTCTGATATATCAGTTAAGGCTTTTCAAATAGTGACTCAATGTTTCTCAATTTTGCAAGGTTATTGTAATGTGAGCATGGCAGAATACTCAGCACCTATCAGGTAGTAATGATGTTGTGGGATGTTCATCTGTTGGCATTTCTGGTGTATACTATGTTCTTCTATCTGCCTAAATAATACTTCTGTGTACTGTAAAACAATAGGTCAAATTCTTCTGAGTGCCTGCCTTATGGTGTTTAAAAATCAGATGCAAAATCTCATAGAATGATCAGAACTCTGGTTTAAACTTTAATGACTAAGAGGACATCCTGTTAAACCAATACAAAATTAAGTATTAAATCCCTATGACAGAAAACTACAATTTTCAACAGAAATGGGAAAAGGAAAGAAATAAGGCATATCTAGTTTTCAATTCTGCTTATATATCTTCTGTAACACAGTGATAAAACTCAAATATTACTTTAATTTACAACTTGCAAGGATCTGGCTTTCAATCTTTATTATGCAGTCCATGGCAGAAACTAACAATTTCACATTAGAAGCATATTGTTACATAGATTTTAACAATGGAAATAAGAAATAAATTTTGGCTGCAGAAATAAAAAGAGAAAACACCCTATAACATAGAGCTGTATTTCAGAATACACTTAATCAAAGTACATTTTCCCTGGTTTAACTAGTAATGATTTATTTACAAGGCAAGTAACAAAAAAATGGCTAGAAAATACCATTGCACCACAAATTATCTACATGGATATTTCTATTTTTCGTACTAGAAAACAGCTAGGGTAGCATTCACTTTAGTACAATATTTCTTTCATAAATCTTAATGCGTTTTAGCAGCTAATACAAAGTGGAGATGCAGACTGTATTACATTAGTTAGAAAAGCAAATGTATTATGAGCTTGGTTAAGAAAAAATAAGTTTAGCAAAACATAATTTGTTTTATTTTTTTAAAAGGTCTAATGCAGTAACTGCTCCAACCACTTCACATAGGGCCTGTCGATGTTTTACACATTCAAAATGTTTCTGATGGGGCAGCTGAGATTTGAAAACTACATAGAAGTAATAATGAGCCTGTGTTAGATGTCACAGGCCTAAATCTAGATTTCTATTCATATAGGAATTTACGTCAATAGAGTCTATGCTGTTTTGAGGAGCATTTAACAATCAATACCACCATGGAATACTTTCAGTTATTAATCTCTTGTAGAAGTGACAGCTAACTGTTTTTAAAGTCTATTTATGTGAGAAACAAAGCAGAAGGTGAAGCTTGGAGTCTTTTGTTAAGTGAGCACAGAAATGTTTTCCCTTTCAAACTTCAGAACATGCAGTCCTTTTAATAGATCTCTTGAACAACAAATGTGTTGCTCTAGGTTATCTTGTGAGACTTGCGCACGCAAATAACCTGCACAGAAACGCCTCTACAATTTTAAGAGTAAATCAAGTACCCAACAGTATTACAACTTAATTTCCCATTATTTCCCATCATTAAAAACCCACCTCCATTCTTCAAGCTGTAGTTGTTTAACCTTTGAAATTTTTGTTTCCAACCTATTTACCACCACTGTAAGTTGTCAAGAGTGTGACAGATCTCTACAGGCACAGTAGCTTTGTTTTAGACTAAAGGATGTATTCCTGGTAAACATGACTTTTTTGAACACTGGCAAGCCCTTGTATCTCGGCTCTGCTTGCTGTTAAGGTTCACGCTTCTGTTATGTGACATGCAGAAGTGCTGCAGAAGCAATTTTGGGCAGACTGGAAAAGCAGGAACTTTCCTCTGTGGCATTTTTTTGAGGGAAAGTGTTTCTACACGTTCCAATAGCATACTGCCCAGACACACTGTGGCACTGGTTTGCAATTGCTTTGAGAGCTAAGTGTCAGGAGACTCTGTCACGGCAGAGGAGTAGTTTCAGCTTCTTGGAGTTCCAACTGAAAGGAAAGAAATTGCAAACACAATGAACAATTACTAGATTTCTTCCCACCCACGCTTTTGTGTGTGCGTTTGCATGTGTGAAAGAGGAATTTACTTTTTTTTTCAGCTACTGTCCTGCTGTATAAAGTGAAACATCGTCCAGAGAGTAAGGCAAGACTATGGCTTTGCCATGAAGCAACAAAGGCAGAGGGAATGCTTGCAGAAAAGTGATCTGACCTTCAAAAACTGTAAGTATAATGTATTATATTAAATAATATATATACATATATTTAATGTATATTAAATGTAAGTAGATGTGAAATTTGAATTAGAATACATTTAATGCCAAGCCATCTGGTTTTTGTTGTTTACTTGTTTTTTTGTGTGTTTTTGTTATGTTTGTTTATGTTTTTTGTTTTTGTTTGTTCGTTTTTTTCTAGAAGGGAGATCTCAATTTAATGAGCATGGAAGGATTTTTGTGGGTATCCCTTTATTCATTTTTGTAAGAATTGCAGGGGAATCAGGATTTCAGATGACACATTCTGTGCTCACATCAGTACACTGGCTAACTCATGACTTTGCAGGTAAAAGTCAGGTCTAAATTCTGTGTGAGATGGACTTAACATCAGTAAACAAAACTAACAACCATTCAGTCTGGTGTGTCCAGTCTCCATGTTAATTCCTATTTGTATAGAGGCGCAATAGCACTACAGATGTCTTCATCAAGAAAATCTGCTTACTGCACAGCATGTCCTGTAAGTCTGCAACCCTTTTTACTGCCCACCAAATGTTGTCCTGCAGCATTAGAACCTGTTGAAAACAGGATGGGAGACGCTGCAAATAAGGGGTTTATGCTATGGAAAATGAAGTCACAGAAGAAGCCTGATTGAGACAAGAGAGGGAATGTGCTCCTGTAGAAGTAATGGAATGTGGGTAAGGTTTTTGGAGCAGGGAGAAGAAAAGTGCATTTTTCAAGCACATTCAGCAAAGTGGAGGCTGTTAGGAAGATTTGGAGATAAATTCCTCCAAGGTCAGAGATAATTCAAATGCTTGCTCAATTTAACATGTTATATTTAGGGATGTTCTTTATTCTGTATTGGGAATATTTCTCCACAGCTTCTTTTGCCCAGAAAGTTACCTGATCCTAAATATGAACGTCCCTGTATTTGGAGGATGCTAAATTGAAGTCCATATTAACTTGTCTTTGTGTATTAGATAAAGTAGAGGTATTAATTCTGTATTTTTTTACCAATATTTTTTTTTCTAATTTATTGAACAAAAAGTTTTAATGTTTTGTTCCCTGTTTATTGTAATTCACAATTTAAGGAATGCCACAGACATAGGAAACTGTAGAAGTCATCTAATTAGATCTAATCCTCACAGCATAGTTTATTCTTGTTTCCTTTCATGAAATAGTTGACAAACACATTGTTTTCTCTAGAAGATCCATGAAGGGCCCAAGTAAGTGCAAATCAGCTACAAAAGAAAGCTCACTTTTTATAGAAAGTATTGAATTTAGACAAGCTTTTATAGATCTCATTATCTTGCCGGTAATAGGCTTTATAAGAAATCAATACTTTATAATTCTTATAGAAATACAGTAGTTTTAATAAATGAAACATGTCCATTTTCTAAAAGTACATGCAAAGACGGTCCTCTATTAATGCATGCAGATGTGAACCTGTGAAGACTGGTAGTTACAGAATCTTCCCAGCTTTTCTTGTGTTTCTGCTTAGGACTCACAAGCATTCCCCATGTTTCTTTGCAGTCTGTCAAATAGTACTGGGAAAATAAAAATGTAAGAAAGCACTTTCTTGATTTATTTAATCAAAGTGAAACTAGCTTTCAATTTTTCCTAGTTTCAACTTAAAAATAGTTTTTATTAATGCAATATCCCTTTAATTTCTACACGTGGTTGCCAAGCTGAGCAATAAGGGCAAAGCTTTCAAGGCTGAGCACAAATACCAGAACTTCTGCTTATCTGAGGTCTCATTTTCAGCATATGAGGAGGATTTTCAGCTTCCATTATGGCATTTAAGCACTTCAGTGGTTGACAAAGCATCAGAATGTAAAAAAAAAACCAACCAAAAAATGTATATATAATGAATATATATTCATGAAAATGTGTCTATACATAAGTTGCTTAGTTGCTTGGATGCATTCAGATATGGCTGCTATAAAAATTTAAACAGGTCACAAAGAAAATATTTCACTAAAATTAAATTTATTCTATATCTATATTTGTTAATGATTCATTTTCCCAAATATTTAGGAATTTTTTTTTTAACAGATAGAGAAAAAAACCCTGTATTTGGAAAATACTGTTTTTAGGAAAAAATAATTATTGATGAATTTTAAAATACATTCCCACTTTTTAAAATCTCAGAGATATACTTATGTAGAAGCTATTTCAAAAAGGTCAAGGTCTTTGTTATGAATCAGGACAATAACATTAAGAAACCTCCACCATTTGCAAAAACAATAATCAAACTCAACCTAAATCTTTTCAGTAATGCCAAAGAGTCTTAGAAAAGGCCAAAAGCCAGTATCTTGACACAGAATAATATAAATATTTATGATGTTTCCTATTACTGCTTTTTGCACTGGTAGAAACTTCAATTGTTCTTCCATCAGTGCATGCTTATTTTTAAGTGCTTTAAGAGTGTGGAGCCCTAAGCTGTTAATCAATTGAGTGTTTGCTGTTCTCATTAACTTTAGCAGGAATAAATAATTCTCTCTGGCAAAAAAAGCAACTTGTAGAATATCTGTTTCTTCGAAAGTGATGTGATGTGTGCTGTGTACTACACAGCCCTGCAGTTAGAATTCCTACCAAATGCTCTCCAAGGCCTTGTCTATACAAGAAAGAACTTGTCAGTATAGTTAGATCAATACACATATACCAGCTAGACTTTCCTGTACGGAAAGCACTTACCTGTGAAAAAAATGCCCTGCAAATAGAATTTGCAAAAGCCCGCTGAGCCATCAGTGGTTTGTTAGAGGTTTGATTCTTTATTTTTGTGTTTTTTTCTGAGAGAAAAAGTGGCATTAACCCTAGAGCTTTCTCTGTTTAAAAAATAGTAACAAAAATATTAGATGTTAGTCTTCTAAGTGCTATCTCAGAGAATAATTTGGTGTATATTAGTCCTACAACCATGTCTGTCATTCAGATAGTAGCAATCAATCAACAAAATGTCTCTCACAGAAATGTTTGCTGCAGAAAAAAAAAGTTTAATAATCAGGTTTGAAGAGTGGAGAGTGAGAAGGACTGCACCTGATAGCTGGTGTGCTGTACTTCAGGGACTGCAGCAATGAGAAGGCTCAGCTCAGCATCCCATGAGCACATCTGGTAGAAATAAATCAGTGGCAGTAGCAGCAGTAGTGGTAAGGGCAATTAAATTTGGCCCATTTATGGACATTTCAAATAACAGACCACGTGGACCTATCCACCTATCTAGGAGGACATGAGCTTCCAAGTCTTGTCTTCTCACTGGTCCAGGGGAAAATTGATAGCTAGGTGCTAGGAAGAGTTACCAAAGTTGTCAAAGCTGAGTAGTCAATTTCTTAAAGAAATATGTCCACCTTTTTTGTCCCGTGCATATTGGCACTCTGCTTCAGTTTCCTTCTTTATTGCCTCACTTGGACCACATTCCTGATGTTCCCCTTTCTCCCCTGCACTCTTCCTCATCTCACTTTCTCTTCAGCATCTTTCACTTCACTTCTCTTGACACATGCTTTATTTTTTTAAAACTAAATTCATAACCATTCCCTGAATGGAAAAAAAAAACCTCAACCAAACTCAACCAGCAAAGAAGCCACTTATGACTAGCTTCTTTCTTAATGCCATAGAGCTCACTTTACTTGCTTGGTCCATTCCTGCCTCAGCTGTCTCTCTCTTGTTGGTGTAGGTTGAAAGATATTTGTGAGAAGGTGTGGGAAGGATCCCTTTCTATTCTGTTTTCTCAGTGCCCAGGGAAAAAGACTATTTCACTCAGCCTCTGGGCAGTACCACATTAATCTTTGCTAAGGAAAGAAGTCTAAAAGGCAACAACTCCTAAAAATAACATAAAGATATCTAAATGTAGAAAATATGTGCATCTACACCCTGCTGTAAAAATTGGAATTGAACTAGATACAGATACAATCCTGTTATCAAACACATGCACAAAATTGACTCCACTGATGGTTACAGAGGCATTATTAACAGCTGAATCTATCTAATAAATTTTCATTACACCTAGTAAATATACATAAATATATGTATGTGCCTATGCCAAATTTGGCATTTCTGCTCCACCACCAAAGTGTGAGCAGGTGATAACCGATTACACAGGCCACAGGTTGGCATGTCTGAATCATATGCTGGTGAATGGCAACACCAACTGCAGATGCTTAATAAAGCTTCTCCCTTTAGCTTGATTTCTCCTCTTTCCTGGTGCAATTCCTATTTTGTCTGTTTGGAGATGGCAATTCTCTGGTTAGGGTTCTCTGGCAGCAGCTGAATGGCAGCTATGAAACTGCTTTCACAAGATGTGACTGAATTCTGCACCTCAAGGAGGCTGCTAGCTTTCGGCTGAAGTGGCAGCAGTGAGAAACTGGTGCAGGAGAAACCTAGGTACATGGCTGAAAGGCAATATGGCAAAGAACGAACTAGAGTTATTTCTTTTTTCTTTTCAGAGCATTACAGAGATGATTTTTTTTTTCTAGTGCTTATGATGAGCTGGAGTTACTTTCATGAATGTTATGAGTTGCTTTCATGTTTTGTTTGATGTTCAAGGATTGGAAATTCTTGGTATTAATCATGGGAACATTAATATCTAACAGAAGAGCTTATTTGCAGAAGCTAAGCAAAAATATCCTGAATAAAAAAACCCAGTAACTTAAAAAATCTATTTATCTTGGAATCTGCCATGTCATAAAATGACTACTTCTCAAAGGCGTTTGCTACATATAAAAGGTCTATTTTCTTTGTATACCTTAAATGACAAAGTGGCACAATACTTCTTAACATGTGGATACATATTTTTATATCTGTATCTATGTATGCCAAAACCCACCTTAGCCACCAGAGATAATTATCTGATACAAAAATTGCATGTAGTCAAGCCTTTGCCTACTCCTTGCATGTGTTCCACGACAAAAAAGGCCAGACAGACCTTCTTTTTACACCAATCAAAAGTGTACAAGCGGTTTCTTCTCATTTTTATTTACTGTAACAGTGATAGAAGAGAGATCTATATTCTGTCCAACTCCTCTTGTCAGCAGACAAGGAGCATGAACAGAGAAATCTGTGATTAATCTCGGAGTTCTAAAGCAGTCACCTGTTGTAAACATCCTGCAAATGAAACACAGTTTTGTGTGATTTGTATATGCATGTACACTGGACCCAGTCATACACAGTGCCTTTGAAAGTGCTCAGCTTCTGAGCATCAAGGAGAGAACAACTAAGACCATGCAAGACTGGGGTCCCTGTCTATACATACACCAGTTTCAAACATAACCCTGAAGACGTTTAGACCTTCAAATAGCTACAAATCAGTATAAACTGTAACTTCAGAATACATGTCATCTCCAACTGAGAGGCCTGGATCCAGAGATGACATCTCCACTGCTAGTCATACCTGGTGGTTAGTCCTGTCCACAGTGTTGGCAGTGGAAGCATGGTCACGAGTGTTTTGTCGGACTCGGGTGGAGTTTTGCTGCTCAATGGTTGAGGAAGTGGGAATGCAGAACTCTCTGAAACACCTTTTGAAATTCTCATCTAGAAATGCATAAAGGACTGGATTAAGGCAGCTATTTGTATACCCTAGAGCAATACAAAAGTGCCAGGAGACAGTCTGGAAAGTAGTTTCTGGGATGTTGACCAGGGCTTTAACAATGACATAGATGTGGATGGGAGTCCAGCAGACAATAAACACGGCCACCACCACAAGAACCATTCTTGTGATTCTCCGCAGGTTCCTGTCCTTCTCTTTGGAGCCAGATAACATGCGAACGCTCTTCAGGCGTAAAATCATCAGCCCATAGCACACGGTAATGATCAGGACTGGCATGATGAAGGCAAAGATGAACACACAGATTTTCAGGAGGTTCTCCCAGTACCATGCAGGGTGGGAGAATGTAAGTGTGCAGTCAATAGAGCCTGAAGAAGAAAGAAACAGCACAGAAGACAAAGCAGGTCAGTTTTTCATTTGTTTTTCTTCCAACCTTTTTTGTTAATTTCATAGATAAATATATGAAGAATTAGTAAGCAGGTAAAATGAAGTAATCTGTGACCTGTTATTGTCATAAACATTGATAGGACATAGTGATAAAATTGTATGAAGTGTAAGATAAAAAACAAAACACGTGTTCTCTTTAGCATTTTTCTGCTTGGAATTCCATGTATATTGGAAAAGAAAGAGTTGAATTGTCATTAACTTTCTGTTTAAAACCTCATGGAAAGAAAGATGTTTTAACCACAGGATCTGCTGAGAGTTTGGGCATTTCAGGGCAACAGGGAAGAAACATGGTAACTGTGCACAATGGAGTGTTTGGATTTATGCTGAGGTGGTGTCACTCCATGGAAGGTCTTTGAGCACCAGTGATTGAGAATGTGCTCTCTGCTCCATATCACGTCTTTCCAGGCTAGGTACAACATATCTATAACTGATAACTTCAGTGGGAATATCCTGGGTAAAGCACAAGCTTCTGTGCTGTAGGACAGCGTATAGGTGCCCCGCAGCAGAAGGCATGGCATGCAGATAGGCATGCTTTTCCAAACACTACAGTAACTGTATGGGGCAGTGAGACTTGTACAGTCCCGCAGGAGCTGGAGCTGCCTGTTTTGAAAGACAGATCATGAGCAGTTCTGCATCAGCTACAACTAGAGCAAAACTGATGAACCATTCTGTTTACACTAACATCTACTTTATACAGGGCAGAGGTTAGAAGTTAATTCAACACTTCTACAATAAAGTGAAACAATGAAGAAAATAAACATTGAAATAGTCAATGCAGGAATGAAAGCCAGACTTACCATGCCTGTATTTAGTAGTTGCCATGAACATAACTGGCAGGCCAATGGCAGAAGACAGAATCCAGTTGCAGACATTGACAATTTTGGCATTTCTCGGGGTACGGAAATCAAGGGCCTTAACTGGGTGGCAAACAGCTACGTAGCGATCCACACTCATGGTGCAGAGTGTAAAGATACTGGTGAACATATTGTAGTAGTCTATGGATATAACAATCTTACAAAGGATGGTACCAAATGGCCATGTTCCCATCAAGTAATTCACACTCTGGAATGGCAGAGTACTTGTTGCTAGGGCATCTGCCAATGCAAGATTGAAAATATAGATATTGGTGGCAGTCTTCATTTTCGTGTACCTAGAAAATAAAAATCAGCAAAGCATGTGAATGACCACATGACAGTGTTAAACACAACTGACTCCAGTGCACTATCTATAAAAAAATATCTGTGGATTTTTTCTTATGTACTAGATACTGTGAAAGATAATATTTTCCACTTTTAACAAAATGACCTTGCTATGGTTTATCTATAATAATGTTTGCAGTTCAGTGAGGTATTAGCTAAAGGATGTAAGAAAGAAAAGATTGATTTGATTTGTGCATTGAGAAAGGATACAGGTCGAAGAAGCAACATTACAGATTCTAAATAATCGAGAAGCTGAAAAAAATTATATTTATACACATCAAGCACTATATGAGTGGATTTTCCATATCTGCTGATGTCATGTCAACTATCAGAACCATGGTCTGTAGAAATAGAGCTCATTTGTAGGTTGTGGAATACAAGTAACAGAATTCCTCACAGAATAAATACCTAAAACAATAGTATAATTATCAAATCCCCTGTCTCTAAAAATTCAGGCTTTTAGACTTTCTCATTTGTTTATAATTTCAGAAATTCTAATTCAGAATTCTAAAATAATTTGTAATGAAGGTTACTACATTGCCTTACTAATCTCAATGTCCAATATATGTTGGGAAGATACTCTTTCACTCAAGCTAGAAGACAAATGCTGTTAGCCATACGCTCTGCTTCATGGTGCCTATTTTGTCAGGAGTGTCTTCAACCTCCACTGCACCTTCTTCTTCCTAACTCTGTGCTGATAACTACCCAAAAAACACTTCTGGAATTTTGTGTATGTTACATTTCAATCGTGGCTGAGTAGGGGGAGTTTTTTACATTTTAATTTGTATGTGCACTGCTAAAGTCCAAATCCCTCCTTAGTTTCATCACATTTCTGAAGAGCTCTTCATTCTTTCAAGTCTATTATGTCAGCCAAGCAGCACCTGAGATTCACTTTTTATGAGGATGCTCTACTTTTGCTGGGCTGCAATGAATGTTGCACTCTAGGTGATGTTCCTGGATAGGCTGTCCTGCTGTCCTGACTGCTGACGAGGCTGCTGAGCACTGTGGCACCCTATCTTTTGTGGAATCAGATGGCTTGCTCATTTGATAAAATTTCCTTCTGTTTCTGCAAAGTAGCAAGTACAGTGTTTGATCAACTATTTACAATTTATAGAGTGATCTGCAAGAGTAATAGTCTATTTGAAAAGATCTTTCAGGCAACCTGCCAGGGAAGACAAAGTGTAAAATAAAATAGGGTTGGTTTTTTTTTTCCCTCTCACTTTGATCTCTTCGGAACAACCAACCCTACAAAAACAAACAAAACCCCACAAAAATACCAAACAACTGATGACAGGTTTGAGTAGGGAACAAATATATGGAGCTTTTTTAGTAGTCTGGAGAAATGCAGGCTTCTTGCTGAATGAATCCAGATAACTTTTACGATGAACACCTGAAGAACTTTGTACTAGTTTTGTTTTCTCATTTCCTAGCACTGTGCATGAGGAGCCACTAACATCCCTAGTTTCAACAGGGTGGGTTTTTTTAAAAAAAGTATTTTCAAGTAGATCCAAGCTATTTCTTGACTGCTGCCTTAAGAAAGTATGATCTGAGTATGATCCTTCCAACTTTTAAATAAAACCTGTATTTTGAAAGTACCCTAAAAACTTTTCTTACTGGAGAACTCCATTTATCCAGCAAGACTGTAGCACTTAACTTAGGAAGGAGCAGACACTGCAAGCATCCATTATTTAGAAAAAATGTACGGGTTGCAGTGTGGGAGAGGTACACAACAAGCTGTAGCTCTAAAAACATTTTTGAGGGAGGAGAAGGTATTTTCTGGGCAATTTACTGGAGAATCTTGCAGAGAAGAATGAAAACTGCAGCATTTATAGATTGACCGTACTATTACCCTGAATGAGAATGTTGCAGTCTTTTTGCCTTGTCTCCTGTTTATCAGAATAGAATATCTTCATAGGTCTGACAAATGATCCAGGACTAGATAAGGTTGTGTTCAGTGAGCTAACCTGGAGGTTTGATTACATTGTCAGCAGACGTATCTAGCTTGCTCTGGCAGAAACAGCAGCAGAGGGGAATTGGCTCTCAATTCCCCAGAGATAAGAAGTGATGAAGATCCTGCAGCTTCATCCAGGCTGCTTATCCCTACTCAGCCCTGAGGTGACTGCCCTGTCTTTAGAGCTGGACAAGAAAGCATGCTTAGGTATGCTGTGTGCTGTTGCCTTGACAAATGATTCTGTCACAGTTCTGTCTGGAAAGCACATCAGACAATGCTTTGTATTGTTTGTTTGTTTGTTTGTTTTTTAATCAATAATTAAAGATATTCTTCTGATTTAAAGGGAATGCTTAACACAGAAAAAAACCCCATTACATCAACCAATATGTGAGTGACTCTGAGGTTAAGCATTACAGAGGTTGGGCAGGGAAAAGCTCTGAATAAGTGGAGTAAAGTTTCTTCACTGGTACTGGCATGGGTCATACCCCACTGAAATGCTACACATTTTACAGTTTTGCTATCTTACTTTCATTGCCAGTTTAACCTTAAAAGTTCTTGGACTTATTTTGTTTAATGGGCTCTATAAACTATTAATGAAGCATTATGCTTGATGTACTCTATAATCTTCATAATCGTTACCCTGCTGTTCTTACAAAGAAAGGAAGCAGAGCTTTTGTGGTGATAGAAAGTTTTTACCTCTATAACTGCCTAATCATCAAAAGCCTATTGAAATCCACTATATTATTTTCAGTTAATTCTATGGGATCTGGGTCCTTTTCTGTAATATTTTTAGATTTTATAAAGGGCTTATTTCTGAAAGGTACATTTTGTTAAATATGTATTTTTCAAAATAAGTAGATTATCAGTGTCCCCAGGACTACTTTCTTCTTACAAACAAATAAATGTTGAAGCAATTGATTAAAACTAATTTAACAGCATGAAAAATAACAGTCCCTCAAAATGGAGCTCTTCAAAGGCTTGATCTTAGCTGTTACTCTAGCTTTTGCTAAGTTATCAGTCTGCCTATTTGAAGAAGCAGCACAAACATTTCCATCCTCCAGATGTAGATGTGTATGTGAGGAGATTTCTATACTTCAGAGGCACTGGATTTTATATGTAATTAAAGTCAAAGGATATCAGTATGACATGACAGAAAAAAGGACTGTGTTTATAAATGCAGTCTTTTAACAGATACTTTTTCATACTTTCATTCAAAGCCACTAGAGAATCGAAAAATCATCAGATGTGTAAAGAAGATGTCTTAAATGCAAACCCACGAAAATCTGAATGCTGCTATTTAGATTACTTTGGAATTTCAGCATCTAAAAAATTAAGAATATTAAATTTTACATGACAATGAGGAAGTGAAGACAGAAATTGGCTTTGGGCAACATTGCTTCTATTTTTACAACTCTGTTATGAAAGACTAATCAAGCAACGCGATACAATTTTTTGTTGAATATTTAGCTCGATACATTCCAATTAATAATACTCATTATTACTGACACCCACTATTATGTCCTTTCTATCTCAGTGCAGGTTTTGCACCATAAAGTATCTACGTTTATGGTAGTAGTAGATGATAGACCAGATTTACAATAGCAAGAATATAGTTTATATGTCTAATTATCAAATAGTCAGCTTTGCCTTTATGTACAATCCAGTAAAGCTTTAAAATATACTGAAAATATGAAGATAGGAGCTGTAGAGCTCCATTTATGCCTAGCTGAACCAATTTAAGTGACTATCTCCATGGCTGTTCTGGTGCATCTCATACATGCAACTAAAAAGAGCAGGAAAGAGGGATTTTTTTTTATTTTTTTTTAATCTGAGATATCAGATAATTTTAATTTTCACTGAGCCTTTAAAACTTTGACGAAGGTCATCTCATATTCAGGACAATCAAAAAAAAAAACCCCAAATATTTCTTCCAATTACTGTATTTCACTCTGAAATGAAGTCTCTCAGGCCATATTCTGGAAAGTACCTTTCAGCTGAAGGGTCTCAAATTATGAATTTAAGAGATGCCCATTCTATCCTATCATCCTTTTTCATTCTTTGTGTGATAATGGGTCTCTATATAGAGTGAAAGACCCTTATGGTATCTCAGCACGTTCACTTCCTGCATTGACCCTGAGTTGGGGGGGGGTAAAAGCTGAACT
The DNA here is from genome assembly GCA_024611195.1 of Ceyx melanurus. Classification (NCBI taxonomy): domain Eukaryota; kingdom Metazoa; phylum Chordata; class Aves; order Coraciiformes; family Alcedinidae; genus Ceyx; species Ceyx melanurus. The sequence continues at coordinate 15,298 of JANHGL010013634.1, forward strand.
GGGGAAAGGAGGAAGATTTCACCACTTTTAAGAAAAACAGAGGCAGTGGTTCTTTCCTTCTGATAAAGCTTTGCATCTTGACTCCAACACTACCTGTTCACTTCTGTGACTGGTGATGGTGATGGTGATTTAATTCAAGAGATGAAAAAACATAACAAACATCCCTTCCAAGTGTCAAGACATAATGTCATAGCATAGTAAGGGAGTGTACTAGATTTAAAATTGCAAGGCCTAGGTCATATTCAGTCAGGAATACAGCAAGGCCTTCAGATATGTTATGCTAGAGCAGCCTTCTCCTCCCTCCCTCACATGCTGGCAAGGTGAAGTCTGTTTTCTGAAGGAGTTTGAACGTATGTGCTGAATGTGGATTTGGACATAGATCAGATGACTGTAGTTGCTTCAGCTGCTGCTTTTTTTCTTCTTAGCACTTTGTTTTCCCACTGCCAAGTTCTTTTTGACTTTAATCTTCTTCACAGAACAAATGAAATTAAGCCAGAATTCCACCAAAGTTTTCTTCCCGCAGGTTATCTTGATAGCATCTTTGACTTCCCATCTTGTCCTTTCCTTGCATCAGGACAGCATCAAAGCACATGCAGATTCATTAATACGATTCATAAGGATAAGTAAGCAGAGCACACCATTTCTTGTTGAGAATCACCAGTTAGGGCCATTTCCTCTTGTATTTTGAACAAATTAGTGACTTCTCTCAGACCTCAGCTTTGGGAGATGAAGAGCAAAATGAAAGCCTTTTAAACAGTCAGCTTTCTTCAGACTCTGGTGCTGGTCATTTGGGGAATGATATGACACCAAAAGAGCTGGAAGGGAATCTGACTCATCTTGTATTCAACTAATTTCAATACTGTGTTGGGTTTTGGGCTAAAATTCACTTGTTGCTTTCTTCATGGTTCTTCCTGCCTTTTTTATTTGTTTGTTTGTTTGTTTGTTTTCCCTACTGAAAGTCATCATAGAGAGGTCCTCTTTCTCCTGTTTAGTTTGAATCAGTGAATTAGTCCTTCCCCAAGGAAAACAAAACAACTTTTTTCTTTGGGAAAAAAAAAGCTGTTTTGGGAAGGAAAGCTACTGGTCCTTTCCCTTGATGTCTGACTGAGAGAATTAAGCAGCAAAGAGATTACTTCAGCCAGAACACACAAATTCCATTGTAGTTGTAACAGGAAACTATTTTATTTTTTAACTCCTATTACCCTAATTTATTTTTCTTTTCCTGGACACCATAGAAAACTATTTAAAGATTTTAAAAAACCCAAATGACAGTAATGTGTATGGTCCAATGTCCAGTCAGTCATCTGCTGGTACACTTCTTTCCCTTCCAGTCCAGTTAAATGGGGGGAAAATTACTTGCCAATTATTCCAGGACTTAATCTGTCCTGTTTGTTAAACTACCTTTCGTTGACTCTGTTTTCCTGGTGCTGAGGCATAGATGTGTCTCCAGTAAAGGTTGCTACTTTTGCAGTTACTGTGTGCACAATAACAACACATCTCTCTGATATAAATCAACGGTGCTAAAAAGGCTAACTCCAATATATTGTCGTTATCTATCAGTGGGTGATAATTGATGGAGTTTTTGCTTTGCTAGGATGAAATGGGAAGAAAAACTGTCAGTGTCTTCAACTTAACTTCCCTCTGCCTTCAGGGAAGCATGATTAAGAGTAAAACCACTGACTACATCTGTGAAAACTTGTGGTTTAAGCCCACCCAGTGGGCAGCAAAGCAACCACAAATCCACTTGCTCACTTCTACCCTCCTCTAGTAGGATGGGGAGAAGAAATTACAACAAAAGGCTCGAGGATCAAGACAAAGGACAGGGAGAGGCTCACTTGCCAGTTATGGTCACAGGGAAAAGACAGAGTCGACCTTTGGGGAAACAAAAATCAATTTAATATAAACAAAACCACCACCTATTCACCAATTGAATCAGAGCAGGATACAGAGTAGGGTATCTTAAGTAGAGGTTACCTTCCAGGACTGGGTCTGCTACCTCCTCCCTGCCAGTGGCACAAGAGGGAGAAGGAAAATGGGGGTTGTGGTCAGTCCCAGTCTGTTCCATGTTGTTTCTGGCACTCCCTCCTCTTTAAGGGGAGAACTTGTAGTTTACAGTCCTCCCCTGTGGCAACATGGTGTTCCTCCTGTGGAAGACAGTCCTCCAAGAACTGCTCCAACTAGCATGGATCCCTTCCACTGACAGACCACTCCACTGCAGGCTGATCATTGCACAGATCAAAGTAATGCTAAATATACAAGGTATGGTCTCTTGCATGCAAGAGGCTGGGATCTTCTAGTGAAGCTGTGGAGTGTGATCTGGAAGGGATACAGAGTTGAGACAAAGGGACTGGAGAGAGAACAAATGCTAAAGAAAAACTTGACTGTGGTGGGGGTAAGGGGAAAGCAGACAATGGCAGAAGCAGGTGTGACAGAAAGCAGCAGCACGATTATTAACTTGAGAAGACCTGCTCAAAAGTGCTGGGCATCATGGATTTAGTCTCCACGTGGGATGTGATTGTGTCCAAAACTGGGGCTCTGCAGGTGTTCCCAGATAATCACCTTATAAGAAGGGCGTGGGTAACTGGCTTCTTGCATCGTTTTTCTATAGAAGCAGCAGACGGCAGGGAAAGGGGAAAACAGGAAAAGATAGACTGACTGCTGCTCCCTGTTCCTAAGAGACTTCTTTCAGCTCAGACCACACTCCGTACAACACAATGAGGATGAGATGCTTTGTTTCACACAAACATTTTTGTTTTGAAGTTTTATTCCTGATCTGAGATACAAGGTCTTATAGCTGATAATTGAACACTTCTCGGTAAGATGGTGGGAAAAATATTCTATTTAATGTCCTTCACAGTTACTTGATTAGCTATGGTCTGTCATCGTTACCTTTTTTCATCATGTAAGTTCAAAGGGAATTAAAAATAAAATTTACAAGTGTTTAGCATTAAACAGATGAATGAAAATGTTTTAACAGTTCTGGGCTAAACAGTGGAACACCCTCCTAGTGAATACCATTAAAACCCAACTTCCAAAAGGGAACAGGGGCTTTTAAAGATAATGATAGCATCTCCTTACAAAACTTAAACCCAAACTTATGGTATAAACAAAAAAAGTCATAGGAGGTGAACTTCATTTGAGATCAGCCCAATGATAGCAATTCAGAAAACAGGGGCTTTCAGATTTTATATATATATATAAATATATATGTGTTTATAATGAGTGAAATTGCATTTTGAAGAGACTCATCAAAGATTAAAAACTTGTTTTCAGCTGGCATCACAATGAAAATAAATAATATTTTGAAAATGTCCATTATTCAGAATCTCTACAACTTCTATCTCAAAACACTTAAGCTTAAAAATAAGCAACTTAGAATCTTTCAGAATTCTGAAATTTTACTTTAGAGAATATTTGCTTCAAAGCAGCTGTATTTAGAAGTGGTAATATGTGTGCTCTTTTATTTCCAACCTTACTTTTGATTCTGATTTTCTGGGGAGTTGCTGCATGTTAGAAATGTCCTCAAAAAGCTAGTGAATAGATAGTGATGCAAACTGCATCCCAGAAAGTCTCTCTGCACTGCTGGACTGCTAGAAGGATTCTCATGCAGTCATGTCCCTATTTCTTCCACTCTGACTAAACACCAGCTGCTGGCTGTTGTTGGAAAAGAGGTTAGTAAGCTAGACTATCGTTCTGAAGCATTTGGACTTACATCATGCTATCTTTAAGATTTTTGTGAATATGTCACCGTTTGATCTAGAAAAAATATAAAAGCTTATCAACTTTGTTCAGCAAAAGCTCTGCTCGATGATTTGAAATAATACTGTAAGTTTAAGGTGAAATAAGGCAGCACTTCAAAATTATGTTACTAATTAGTCATTAGCTTGCTAATAATTACACAATATAAACAACATATGCTTACAATAACTAATTTTACCAAAACCATGAAAAGTTGGTACAGTTTGACATAATTTTATAAGGACATAAAAAAAAAAATCAGGAAGTGTTTATCATTATTTGCCATGGATCCATTACCAGTATGATACTCCAGGAAAAATACAGTGGGATCAAGCCAGCTTTTTCAAGAGAAATTGAGATAATTTCTGTGCAGATGTGCTTGGTGGTAGCTCCTATTACAGCAGAGAGGTCTGACCTCCTAAAGCAGGCGTGCTGTCCCACAGGCAAGAACTTGTTGGGACAGGGGCGCAGAAACTGGAGACAAGTGTGTCACTGATGTCACCTTTTTTCCCTCAGGGAGATGGTGGTTACCCCTGCGTTGCAAGGTAATGTATTTCTGGCTACATTTTGATTATATTCATATCAATATAATTAAAAAATAACAAACCACAAAAACCAACAAAACAACAAAACCAAAAACAAACAGAAAGAATACAAACGTATACATGCCATTCTATTTCTCTGCTTCCACTGATCATGTTGGAGGGAGAGGAGATACTTGCTAGTCAAACATTTACCACTAGCAGAGCTTGGTAAACATCTATCACAAACAGTGTGCAAACAGGGACACCTGCCTTTCTGTAATGCAGATGCTGAGGGTCACCCCCTCACCATGCTGCTCATTTACTTCAGCTTCTGTGCTGTTCCTGCTCAACCTAACTCCCTCAGATCTGTTGCCAGATCTTCTCTGACTTGTGCTGGCAGTGTCAGTTCATAATTGACATGACAAGGCTGCTGTGGGTTTAGTTCACAGCTCTTAGAAAAGGACTTTTTCTTTGCAGACAGTGGAGCAGGCAGGAACATACAATACAATGCTGTCTGAACGCAGAGAAGTTTACGAAGCTATGGACAGCAAGGATAAGAATGAATTTTATGTGTTTCTTGGTTTCCAAGTTCCTTGATCTGTGTTGCTACAAGGGATGCTGTAGACCTTCTTCCACACTACATTCCTAACTCCACATCATCTTACAGTGAAGAACCCCTGTTTCTCAGAAAAACAACTTCTTCGCTTCACCCATTTTGAAGCTTGTGATCATTTTCAGTTCATTTCCCTCAACAGACTCTCTCTGCTTCATATGTTATGATCTCTCTCCAAAATCCTCAATTTTCCCTTTCTGTGCATGTGTGAGAATATTTATTCCTCTGGTGATATCAATCCTTTCTAAAATTGAAATTTCACCCCCAAGTCCATTCTGTTTAGTAGAACAGTTTTCCTGATGTGTGAGTTGAGCTGAAAGTAACCAGAGCTTTCAATAACACATAATCTTTCCAGGTGAGATGATATTTTGCTCACAGCTCTTTCTTTCAAAGCACTATTAAGAGGCTGTTATGAGAAACAGAGAAAGAAATCTTGTTTCAGAGAGAACTCTTTCCCTGTTTTTTGGTTGGTTGGTTGTTTTTTGTTTGTTGTGTTTTCTTTTGTTTAGCAGTATAATTAATGAAGCAAGACATTTCCTTCCTCCTGCAAAGCATCACCGAGAACCTGAGCCATTTTGTTTATAGTATGTGACAAAATTAATAGCAAAGCAATTAAGAAATCATTCTTGACTTGAGTGACTTCAGTGGCTGATGGTGGACTTACAGTCACTTGGCACCATGCAGGACTGGGGCCTCTGAGAGCAATAGCTCTCTTCCAGAACAGCGATGGTGAAGATTTTAATCTATGATGTATTACAGCTTTCTAGCATATTGCCTTAACCACAGGGCATATTATTTTTCCCACTCTAATGCATGACTGATATCCCACTGACTTGATGAGAAATCTGGAAAAAATTATAGATTACTGTGTAATTTAATTCAATACCACATGGTGCTAATTGTACACTGTCTTGTTGTACTCTGCAGCAGCTATAAGTAGCATTTGCTGTTGACACAGCCATAACAAAACCATGTTTTAATGGTAAGTCTGTAAGTGTAAATTACATTAACCATGTAATTTACACTTACAGAAAGCATATGAGAAAAACAGATAATAACAATTATCCACAGATCTTTCAGATTACAGGAAATTCATGTCTGGCATTAAAACCTGACTATTACTTCTATCACTCAAAGATTTTTTCGAACTTGACAAAGGAAACATCTCAGTGTTAGTAACATGGGGTTCAGCCTCACACAGTACAGATAAAGCCTGCAGCACACTGAGTATGAAGTCACCGTTGCTTTCACTGAGGCTGGACTATAAAAGGTGATTAGGCACTGAGTTTCAAGCACCTAAGTACCTACCTCCCAACTCCTAGTATTTCCAAGACAAACTATGCACCAATATCACTTTAAACTCTTGCCTCTAGTAGTCTCAGTTCTTCTCAAAATTAAAATGAACATCAATGTTTTTGTTCTTCCTGAGTAGGCATGGTGTAAAAGGTAGATAAAGAAGGGCAGCCAAATTCAGCCTAGTGAAAAGTTTGCTTTCTATCTGTAGCTGGAACCAAGGAAATGTGAATATGAGTGTATATATGTTCACCACTTCATATGTGCATATTACATGTTTGGGAATACTGTCATGTTAATAGAGCTTGCAACAGATAATAAAAAAAAGGTCCCTATTGCTGTCCAGTTATACTAAACCTATAGAGTAGCACACAAAGCAAATGCATTTTTATGTTGCTTAAACCACAGATTTTATTCAACCATGAATATGTAAACTGTTTTTATCCCAAATTGGTAATCAGCTACATTATATTAATTGGGAAGGAACTGTCACAGCAAAAGCTGTTGCACAGGAGACCTGGTTCAGTCCTGCCTTTGTCATAGAATTCCTGGATGGTTCTGTAGAAGCCATTTAATTATTTGTGTTTTCCCCTGTAAAATTAAAATATAATTTTGATTTCTCATACTGCTTCTGGCTTTGTTTTTTAAGCTGTTAACTCAGAGAAAGATGCTCTCTTCAGATAGGAAACTAAATGCAAGTGCCTTATTCAATTTGGCTTTGTGTGCAAGTGTAATTAAATTAATTAATGTAAGAAATATGAACCTTGTGTGGCTTATGCCCAATATAAATATGTAATTCCAGGGAAAATCCGTGGCATAGTTCTCTGCTGACAGTTAGCTTGGCTCTGTTACATTGTGCATCCGCTTTTTCTCCCAGAGGAATGTATTCAACACTGCTGAGATGACTGCAGCCATGGCTCTGTTCAGAAGCATTTCTGCAGTTGAATCTTCAGCTTGAATCTCAGACTGACCAAAACCACAAGGCAGAAGAGAATTTCCCCAGCTCTATACATTTAAAATGCAGCCTCTAAAATACAGTTTTAGGTTTCTGTACTATAATTTGAACCATTGATGCACATTGTTTGTACTCCTATTGAATCTATGAGCTGCACAGGCTTTACACGACATCCCCAATACATCCTGAAGAAAGCATCCTCCTCTGTGCTACAGCACCCTGTCCTACCTTAGCTGCTATCCTCACTCTCGGCTTTTTACAGCTAGCACTGTAAGCGCTGCATCCACCATGAAGCCACCCCATTGCTGCCGGCCTGCAAGAGATGCTGGGCGCCAGCCTCTGCTCCAGCCTGCAGCTCCCTGAGGCTGCTGCCCCGACTCCTCCGTGGCAAACATGGTGTTCAAAGGGAAAGCGGCCGCTGGGGAAACGGCAAGCGCTGGGGCTGCCCCGGCTGGAAGGGAGCACGCAGCAGGGGCGCCCGCCGAGGTCTGCAGATCTCAGCGTACGCTTGGCTTGGAACCAAGGAGCAGCCACGCGGGACGAGGAGCTTGGTTAGCTCCATCGTGTCTCGTCCCTCAGTCCCACTACGTTCCGTCCTGCCTCTCCCGGGAGGTGGCAGTGTTTCCCCACGGAACGCGCCCGCCCCGCTCCTGGAACCTCCCTCTCACCCGTTTTTCGCTAGTTTACGGGCACGGGATTTCTCGTGTGTGAAAGCCGCACTTGTGAGTGACCTTTAAAAGCCAGGGTGGGCTTGCGGGCCACAAAGTTGTGAAGTGCTGCAGCAGAGGTGGGAAGCCGGGATGACGGGTAGCGGCCGCGATCCTGGCGTATACACGTGTAGCCGCATGTATGTATATATACGTATAAAAATGTGTGTGTGTATATATATACATAGCTATGTATCAAGACTTGAGGCAGAGGTTTATAAACCCGGGCAGAGACAAGCGCTTAGCCGCAATGCCATTTACATTTTCCCGCCGCGTTTGAGAGCTGGGGGGACAAGAGGCTCGGATGGGTGCCGGGTGTCCATATGCGACCCTGTACCCGCACACGCTCACAGGCTAAAGTACCTTTAAATCTTAGTCCCTAAGCGGACAGGTGCAAGATTCATACCCCGAGACAGAGCAGCTCGCAGAAATGTTGCAGCACGAAGGGTCCGTAGTGCATCCCCGGACCCGCAGTTGTTCCTGACGGACCGCCCAGCCCGGCCGGTCCTGAGGCCCCATCGCAAGTTTTTCTTCCCAATCGCCTGCTCTGGCGCCTTCTCAAAAGATTCCTTCCCTTTCCCGCGGGGGCAGGAGCCCCTTCACACCCATTTGCGCACTGTCTGCCAGAGAGGGACAGCGGCGTCCCTCTCGGGACGCTGGCCCGCAGCCCACTTCACCGCGGCTGGGCATCCGCCTCGACGGCAGCGGCCATGGGCTGCGGGGCAGGGC
>JANHGL010013635.1:0-28852 GCA_024611195.1 Ceyx melanurus
TCTTCCTGATATCTAACCTAAATTTCCCTTGGCGCAACTTGAAGCCATTGCCCCTCGTCCTGTCATCTTTAACTAGAAAGAAAGAAGATGCAGTTTATTACGTGACCTCCTCTGCTTTTGTGCTTCTCTTCCTGAAAATACTAGGTTAGGCAGTAGGTAGCTCCTGTAATACATGGGACTCCAGGAAGAGCTGCTTAGAATCTGAGTTTCCACTGTGGAATGTGCAGTGTTTCCCTTAGTCCCTGTGGGCAGGAAAGCCCTGCATGTATTTCTCAGCTACTTTGTGTGGAGTGTTTTGGGGACTGAAGTGTTCTGGATGCTCCCCTGAAGATCATGCTCAGCTCATCTTTGTTCTTGGGGTCAGCTTCCTTGGTTTTGCCTGGGTCAAAAGTGATTTTGAGGTGGCTGTGATATAGCACAAAAAACCAATAACCTCTTAACTTTAACCTGAAGTCATAAATTACAGGGTATTCCCAGATCATCGTATCTGGCTAGTAATTCATCAGATGAGTTACCAAAGTAGATAGTGTTGCTGCTTGTTTTATGGCTGTGTGGTAGCATAGAATCAAGGTTGGAAAAGACCTTTAAGATCATTGAATCCAGCCATTAACCCTGCTCTACCAAGTCCACCATTAAGCTATATCCCCAAGCATCATATCTGTATGGCTTTTAAACACATCCAAGAATGGTGACTCAACCACCTCCCTCCCTGGGTAGCATGTTCCAATGCCTGACAATCCTTTAAGTGAAATTTTTTTTTTCCTAATGTCCATTTTAAACTTCCCCTGGTGCAGCTTGAGGCCATTCCCTCTTGTTCTGACACCAGCATACTGCAGTTTCAGACTGATACCCCATTAACCTGTGTCGTTTTTACTACAACTCTAAAAGAGGGAAAGGATGAAGGCAGGAGGCTTAACATCTCTTATCTAGTTATCCCCAGATCAGTTGATGTGAAGTGAAAATGCACCCGATTGGTGACATTAGACCTTGTTATCTGTGTACCTGTCTGCAGCAGTATTGATTTCAGTAGTAAAGCCTGAGTAGAGGACTTGACTGCAGTTATTTACAGCACTGAGGGCCATGTTAGTGTGTGTAGAGCTGCAAACAAGATGCCCACGAGAAGGTGGAGTAGTACACCCTTAAAGAGTGCTGCCCATGTGTGTTGGGAGGCATTTAGTGAATGTCAAGCTGAATGAGATACTCTATTGAAAGCCATATTCTCCCTGTGTTGATGCCTAAGTGGCATGTGGAATTGCTGAGTGCATATCACAGGCCATCAGTGTTATGGAAGCCTCTGGGATCTGTCTGCAGAGATGGGTGCTGTTCTGGCTGACCAGTGGTACTGTGATGTAAAGTGCAATCCAAGCTTCACTGAGGACTGGAGGAATTTGGTGAGATCCAAATTTCATCCTGAAGATTTCTGTGTTTTTTTTCTTTTCATAGATGAAGCAGGATAATGATCATCCTTTGTAAAATACTTTGAGATCTATGGATTAAGAGTGCTATGTAAGAGCTCAATGTTGATATTTAGTATAAGCTCTTTATGTAACACCAAGAACAGATGACAAAACAGGACAGGAAATCACTGCTGGATTTGGAATTGTTCTATCACAGATATAAATTTAAGGTAAAAACAAAAAAGAAAATGTGATTTTTTTGTGTGGTCTGTGTGTGCTCTTAATTGCATTTACTTGGGCAGATTATAAATGCAAATAATGGACTGTAGTAAAAAGTGATCTTTCAAGCAGTTGAGGTAAAATCAATAGCGTATGTGTAAACTATGTCAGTTAACACTTTTGCAAATGTATTTTATTTGTAATGATTAGTTTAAGGGGAAACACTCCTTCCCTAGCTCCTAAGGAAACTAGCCCATATGAATAAAAAATCATGAGGACTTCCATCTTAGATAAATCACTGGGTAGAACTCATATATTTGAAGGAATGAGGGGTCAGAACCTTCAGACTTCTGTTTATCTTACTGCCTGAAATAAGAAAGTAACATGCTGTAAGCTTCCTAGTACATCCCAAAAATGTAATTGCAGTACCTCTATGTGGTGCTAAGGTCAAGGCAACCAAAGGATAATACTTTTTATTGGCTGTCATACAGTTCTTGTTTACTTTTTCCTGGAGAAGACTTAGCAGTTTCTTGCAAGCAGTGTGGCTGGACACTTGGAAAGTGACTGCTTTCCAGCCAGCCTCTGCTGTTCTGTTCTGTGTGAACAGAAAAGTGAAGTTTGCTTGCCAGAGTTACATGATGTTACTCTAAACTTAAAAAAAAACAACCCCACACCAATAAATAAAGCAGAATTGCACCTTGACTAATGTAAAAAAAATGGAGATATGTAAGTAATAAAAATTGCTCTATTGTTTTTGTGAATACTGATATTATGTAATGAACATTATCTCCTGTAGCTCTAAGGATAATGGCATTCCATGTGCTAGTGCTTCTCAGACAGTTCTGGTAGATTTAGAGATTATTTCAAAATGTATGTAGCATTTTGGTACAATGAATTGCTTTTCAAATCTGGATTAAACTGTTGCTCTGAAAATATTAAATGTTAGTCATTTACAGTTTGCTAGTGGGGCTAGAGTAGTTTTAAATACTGACTTGAATGTTTTTGACTGGTGGGAAGGAGCTAACATTAGAATGTAAACTTCAGTAGTGTTTTTCTTTGAGTTCTGCCAAACTCCCACACATAAAAAATATATGTAAAATACCTTTTCTGGATGGATGGAAGAGGGGAGCCAAAACAGGCCACGAATTGCTAAGGTAAATTTTCTCATTTGAATGACCTCAGATTGTAGCAACAACTCAGGAGCAATTCTTGTTCAAGAGTATACTAAGTAGAGTTGATCCTGCCGTGGAGGAGAGATGAGCTGACCTCTGCAGGATTCACAGGTTGTCTAAAAGAATAGTGTAAGCATGGTCACTGAAAGAAATTTTTGCAGACACATAGCAACAGTGAAATGAAGAAGTTTGCCTGATGGGTTGTAGACAGGCCAGTAGCATTCAAGCTGCACAACAGTTTCCAGGACATGTTTTCACTGGGACAAAGCAGGAAAAATATTGCTGCTTAGAAAACTATACCAGTCATGGTCTCTGTGTACTACTCAAATTGTACTGTCTCACTTTGAGTCACCATTCCTGGAAGTATTTAAAAGATGTGCAGATGTGGTGCTTAGGAAGATGGTGTAGTGATGGACTTGGTGACCTCGTGGTTATTTTCCAAGCTGAATGATCAGTACTGTGGGACTGCTTTTGGTGTCTCACTTGGCTTTGTTGCTGGGAGATGAGTGTCCATACAGAACCTAAGTGCTGCCTCTGAACTGAATGAACGTGATATCCAAATATCAAGGACTCCAAAATACTTCCAGAGCATTCCATGCTGGCAGAACTTCTGGGCTTTCAGGTGTGAGTCTGGAGTCTTCCCTCTATTAGTGCTATCATAGTTAACTGTCATTCCTTCCCCAGACAATAAGCCTAGCTAAAGTTTCCAGGAAATCAGAATAAAAATGACCTGATTTAGATGACTTTTTTTTTTCTGAAAAGTGTTGTTATACAGAATTCACCTTTCATTCAGGGTGATAACTCAAGATGAGAGGAACTTCTTTTTCATTAGAAGTAAATGATGAAAACTGCAGCCTTTGGTGGTCAGTTAGTTTTAGCTGACAGCCAAGAGCTTTTACTTATGAGACACCTGCAATTTTATCATTGGCCTCAAGGCAAGAGATCATCATCTACTGAAAATAAATTACAGATAAAATATTAGTAAATGAACTTGAGTCAAGGGCTTCATCTGTGCATGTCCAATAAGGGTTTGTCCTGTATAATGTGCTTGATAGCACCAGCACTTAGTAGATGTCAGTGTGTCTTTTAGAGCTTCATTGGACATTCAGTTGTTGAAACAGATAAGAGCTCTCTGTAATGTAAATCTTAATAAATATTTCATTTCTTCTTGTTTGTAGTGTCTTCTAGTTTTAAAACTATGTAAAAAGCAAACTGGAGCTAGTTAACAAAGTAACTATGGAAACTTGCTTTATCCTCTTTCTCTCCTTCTCTGTGGAAATGTTTGGATTATATTTATGATTTTTTTTCCCCTCACTGTGATGTGACAAAAATAACAATAATCTATAAAAATGGTATTTTAAGTTGTTGGATGTCTAGTCACAACCAATATACTGATATTTTTATGATCAGCGTAGAGAGAGAGTGCATTCATGCCTTTTATTTGGGGTAGCACTGCAAGAATAAAATAAATGGTACCAAATAACTATATAATGCCATGACTGGACAAAATAAGTGTGCCCCCACTTGGAAGCAGTGCCCCCACTTGGAAGGAAAGGAGGTCATCTGAAATCATGTTGAGTTCCTCAGGTTTTGGTTAGAGCAAAAGTGAACTACAAGGGCAGAGCAGAGCTCTCTGCGCTGGCTTTGCTGGCAGTCAGCAGTGAGCAGCTAGTGAGGTGTGTGCAGCCTGGGCAAGCCTCGTTGCCAAACTGTCCTTAGCAATTTATGGCATGTGAACTTGTAGAATCAGGAGTGCTTTTCTCGTATGATGGCTTGTAGTGTGCCCTGGCTGTTGGACTCCATGAGTTTAGGTTGGAATTATCACCATGTAGGTGAAATGCCCCCCAAGAAGGGGGCTACCTGCAGCACTTTTAGCCTACTGCTAAATACAGGCATGTTTCATAGAGCTATTCATCCCTGAATCTATCAAACATCCCAAAAGGAATGTGAAAATTAAATGGTTTATGTTTAGAAATCATTAGGCTTTAGATGTATAGAAGAAAGACCATCAGTGTTAGGTGTAACTTAACTTCCTGACAAAAAAACCCCCACCAAACAATTGCAAATGCAAAATACATATTTTTTACATTGTGTAAGAACAAATTTAAGAAACATTTTCTTAATTTTAAGAAACATTCAAATGTAGGTAATTATTCATATTTTAATCCTGGACTATTATTTCAAGGTGATTCTTTGTATGTAATTAAGTAATTAAGCTTCAACTCAGCGGAAAGGTTTAGTTGCAGTTAATTTTTGTCAAATGAACAATCAATTTCAATAATGCAAATCCAAATTTTTTTTCTTGAATTAAGTTCAGTGACTAGACATCTATTACCTGAATGCTTTTATTGTCCCTTGACTTCCCTAATTTAGAGTTGGAGGATAACTTAGTGGTCCTCCAGTAGTCTGAAGGATTACTTTGTGGTTTATTATAGTACTGGTTGTACTGTATTCAGTCTGATTGTAAGAATTTCTGTTGCTAGGATATCCATCACATTTTATCCCTGCTTTTATGGGCAGCACTTACAGTTTATTGGGATAGCAACCTTTGCAAGATTTTCCCTGTCTTCTCTGGTATCAGAAGTGAACATTTGTTGATGTTTTCAATTGTCTGATCAGAGTCAAGAGAAGTGGTTAAGAAGCAAACATTATAGTGAATAATCTTGCAATTTCTCATTCATGGTTTTGCACTGGTTTTTGTTTGTGGCACTGCAGGGCATTGTCTTATGCAGGTTTCCAGTTGCCTGCAGGAGTTGCAGTAACAGGTAGGAATTAAGCCCTGACTTCAAGTAAATAAATTATATGGAAGCCATCAGTATTTCCCTTCTTTATAAAAAATAGCATTAATAGACACAAAGTGTTGACTACACCAGGCAGAAATACCTCCTGTGAGCCTTTTAATCTGAAATGGAAAGCCACACTGTTTAGACTTCTCAAATCAGAGAGGAAAAAACCACAAAACTATTCCTAATATGCAAGTTGTCCAAGACAAAACTTTGTCTCTCTGTGGTGTATGTGCTTATTTCTTTTTGCTTTTTTGTACTCAAGGTAACATTGCCAAGGTTTAAGATATTGGAAAGTGAAGATAAGAACCTCAACTGAATCCCATATGAGTGAAGGCACTTTATAATTTCATTGTACCTGACTCTTCACTGATTTAAGGCAAATGAACCAGAGGAGGTTTTTCCCTCCATTGCCATGGGTCAAGAAGGAGGAGGAAATGGGACTGTTCATTATTTCTGTTGCATACACAAGTGTCTCAGATGACATGATCTAAAGGCAGTTGGTGCTTCCAAGAGCAAAGGGCTTTAATTCCCCATCACTTCACAGAAACTGTACAACATGTACAAATAGGCTGAAAATTGTTGTAATTTTCTTTTGGTAGCATCTCCTACCCACGCTGCCAAAGGGTAGATCATAACACTGGGTATCAAAGAAGCAATTCCTCTGGATTCAGGGGAAGAGTGAAATGATGGGGAGTAGGAAGACGGTGCGTGGATTGAGTTCTGACAGCGTGGCAGGCTGGGCTTCTTGGCAGCAGATGGCATTAAAATGTCAGAGCATTAAAATATGCATGTCAGGAATAGGATTCAGTGTGTAAGAGGTAATTATTGCACAGAAAAGTGGTATTTCTATGAAAAAGATTCTGAGAGGATTTAGGATGGTTGCTGCTGTAATTAACTATGTTAGGCTTATCTCCCTGTCTTTCAGCCGTGGCAGGAGACTGCCACAACCACTTTAGTTAACAGACTCTCAATTATTTAAATAAAGGCAGAAATGAATGAATTTCCAATCCTGATTTTCTGATCTGGGAAAGGAAAACCTTCTTTGCTTGGAAACTGTCTCCATAATTTTCTTTGCAAGTTACTCAAGAGCTGCTCCGAAATAGGTTCCTATTGATCATTTTACATCAGAGTGTTCTGCAGCTGATGTCCAGCATCTTTGCACCTTTTGCTGTGACAGCCAGGCCTTCTATTTTCTAAGTCCTTAAAGATTAATAAAACACATCCTGAGAATGGTGTTTCATGTATTTTGCTGTCAGTATTGTGCTAACATCTGGGTTCTGCAATCCTGGTAAGTCCTACAGGCTGGCCAATAAAGCACTGTATTTAAGACATGTGATGCTTTTCTCTTGTAAAAACATGGGAGAAGTGCTGTGTGCTGAGCCCTCATCATCCGTGGTCCTGCATGCAGTATTTGCACTTACCCAAACCTATGGGCATACTGGATATTGTAGTAATAGGTGTCTGGGTGTGAAGGTAAAAATACTCTGTAATATGTTGCCTACAGACATAATATCTACTTCACTTTGTTGCTTATTGCATGTTGTTTTTTCTTACACAAAACAGCAAAAGCCATGGCTTAGCATCTGAATATAAACCACCTTTTTGGCTTTGACTCCTTGTCTCAAACAGGTGCCATGGGACAGTTTTCTGTCAGGAACACTTGTCTGTGGTATCCATTCTGGAGCAGTCTGGCTGTTAACAAATTCAGTTCATCCATCCTCGTGGTGATTAATTCATCCTATGCATTACATAGGCCTGTTTTTGAATCTTCTCCCCAAATTCTTGTTTTGAGCCAGGATTCCTGTAAGACCAGGCCAGTGCCCTGGCCCATGTAACTATCTTCTAGACAAAGAAACAGGAAAAGCTGATGTAGCATCTTTCCACCTACATTCCCAGCTACTGTAGATACTCCAAAAGAATGGTGTAGGAATCATAAGCTGATTTAGGAATTTTTCTACAGCCAGATCTTATATTACTTGGTTATTTTTAGTATGAGGATCTTAATCCATTAATTACTTGGAACATTAGTCATTTTAAACCTCTCATTGTATCCTAAAGAAAGTGGCTTCTAAGCAGATTTCTGCATTAGCTGTGTTACTTTAACTCTGTGTTCATACCAGTCATTTTTGCTCTGAACTATTTTATATAACTGAATTTGAAACTTCCATTATTTTTCAGCTCCTTTTCAGCCATTTGTCTTAAACTATCTGGAGAGTCCTTCAGTGACCAATTTCCCTTTGGTCACCTGTTCACCCTTTCCTTGTTTGCCCAGCAGTGTGCACACAAAGAGAAGTTCAGTCACTACAATTCAGCAACCACAATGAAAAGAGGTCCAGAAATCAGTAACATGATATTTGCCTGCTCCTTAGATAACTGCACTGAATTCAAACTCAGATTGCTCTGGCTTAGCCCTTGGAGTCTTTTTGGTATATATCAAAGACTGTGATGAAAGATATCTATGTTTAAGGTGAGGGGTGTTAGAAATGAGACTGTGTTGTGAAGCATGTATGTAAATTGGGTATCCTTAATTATCCTTCCCTTTCTTAGACTTTAAAAAAAGCCAACCTGAAATTCTTAACTCTGAAATAGGTAGGACATTTCTACATAAAGTTTTGTCCCAATCATATTCTTCTGGTACAACAACAAAACTTCCTAACATTTTTTTAATTTTTTTTTTTTTTTTTTCAGTGTGTACACATAATGAATAGCATTGTAGAAATGAAATGCAGTAGGTTCTGATTGTGGAAAGAAAAATAGCATTACACCATGTTTCCATCATACATGGTGGAGAATTCTAGACAGCCAAATGTTATCATCTTATGTCTCCTTGCAGTCAAGCTCTGAGCAACCTACTCTAGTTGAAGATATCCCTGCTCTCAGCAGGGGAGTTGGACTAGATGACCTCTAGAGGTCCCTTTCAACCCAAACATTTATATGATTTTATGAATCCCAGATTTTGCCTGATATTTTTCACAAATTTGGAGGCTTTTTTTTTTCCCCTAAAAAAATGAAAATAAAATGAGGGTGATAGGTAACTTTGTCTCTTTTTAAAACAATTATTCATGTTATCTCTGCCTTTCTTTCTCATTCTCAGATTTATTTTCTTTTTTCCTAGCCTTTATAATTTCTGCCACTCTTAACTTTTGGTTTCCTAGCCACTGTCTCAAACTAGTTCTTGACGTTGATGATAAAAATTCAGCAGTAGCAGGGATGACCAGTAATTCCAGATCATTAGGGCTGATTGACAGGGAGCAGATGCTATCTTGCATTCTCCCTGGTCTGTTTTCTTACTTTTCCAAAGTCCATCTCATTAACTCCTGTGTGGATAACTGAAACAGACGTGGTAGTGATGGACAGCATGCGTGGCATTGTGGCTCTCCTGGAAGCATTTGTTACAACCCTGTGTTTCTGTGCCATCCCATGTGAAGTGTTCCTGTATCCTGATGAACAACAGTTCAAGGTTTCTTTAAAAATATCTGTGTTGAACAATATATGTACATCCAATGCATATGAAAACACTGAAAATGTAAACTAGGCTCCATATGGTTCATGCAGCTTGTTCACTGTTACTCAGGGCAGTGGCTTGTTTGGGTGGGATAATGGGGGCAAGCTTTGCTCATTTTGTCAGTAGGTGTTTCACATGTTTCCCTGCATCTAGAATAAGTGGTTTAGATCCAAAGTATGAACAATTGGCTTTGCCCCAGGAAGGGTGACTTTGAGGATGGTTCTTATTATCCATGCAATGGATTGATTTAGGTTGTTTACAACCTCCTTGTCATCTTTGTTTTTTTCTCTGGTGACACAGTATGTTTGTAGGCTGTCATTATGCAATGTTTCATATCTATAGATGGCATCCCTATTTTCATACATAGTTGCAGAAGTATAATGGGTAATATAATAAGCAATTTCCTCCTTTGGTGCAGTCAAGTACTAGCTCATACAACTCAAGTGTCAGAAACGACAAAACAGGATTTGGAACTGGATTCTAGGGCAACACTGCTTGATTTTATATACTTGTGGGTTGGTTTTTTTTCCCACTGATTGCTTTTCATACCGTGGAGATAGTCTCTGGCTTAGCTGTCTTCAGCAGTACTATATAGTGTGCCCTTGAAATGGTGTTACTACATTCAGAGAGTGCTCTGTCTTTTATATACTTCCATTGCTGAGAAACTTTTGTTGTTCCTAGACAGAGTGCCACAGTTTGATGATGGACATCAAACAGTCTAGTTGGCACTGGATATTGTAGCCCATTTTTTCACTACCATGAGTTACTACTAAGGCATGAAAGCTGATCTGCACCCTCTTGTGCCCTGCTAAGTACTAATCACATTTAAGGTTTGGGCCCTGAAGCCTCAGAGACCCAAAAGATTTCATTGTAAAGACTTAGAAGGCAGGACAGGGTGAGCAATACTAATCTTCAAAGGTAATGAATCCATCTACATGCAGGATAAAGATGATCTTTTTGGGTGCTTTTTCTGTCTGGTACTATAGCCCATGGTTTTGTAGTGAGCACCTGCCCAAGCTAAGAGCCATGGTATCACCTTTTAGTCTGTAAGCAGAACTGGCTTCTCAAACCTTATTTACTTCCTTTCCAAATACACTTTGAAAAATGTATGTATGGTCTCTCTCCATGCCAGATTGCTATGCTGTATTGCACACACATTTTCCCCCACTGTGGTGAGTGAATAAACCAGAGTATGGTGGGCTTGGTTTTGATTGTTGGTTTATTTTAATACAATACCAGAATGCACTCATATACTGTAGTGATGGGGATAGGATAAGCATTTTATAGAGCAAGCAAGAATGTGGTTGACAAGTACAGTCTGTTTCAAATACGATACAGAACACTTATAAATGCCTGAAAATAACTTTGGAAGAAACAGAAACCTTTAGAGTATTGTTTTGAATAGACTATCAGGACCACACATGACATGCAGAGAATAAACAGTATGTTAAGAGGATATTCAGTAGAGCTTGTCTAAGTGAGAAAGAAAGAAATCTGCATTTTTAACCCTTATGACAGAGCTTTTGATTACCTTTTTATCTGACTTACTAGGGCTTTCCATGTTTCTATTTCATGCAGACAGTGTATGGGAAGGTTTACTGAAGCCTATTCAAAGAATGCATGCCAGTTTATTAGATAATATTACTCACTTTAAAGGTATTTTCTTATGCATTTTAAGAGTGATTGCAATGTGATAATTTATCTACCTTGAGAGCAACTCTCCTTTCCCAAGTACACAGATGGTAAGATTATCTTTTCTAAAAAGTCATGGAAAAACTTATTAAAAATAATCTTTAGCATCAGACACATCAGTACAGAATTAATATGTAAGCTGAAAGTTCTGCAAATAAAAACCCACTGGCTCAGTCCTTCCTATACATTCAGCTATGAAGAGATATATAATTGTACATTGATAATAATGACACCTAATACTTAAAAAATTTGATAATTTCCAGGTGCTGCACATATTTTAATCAGTGCCCCACCTTGCTTCTAGTCAGCTCATTCTCATGGGTTCAGAAGATGCTATTTCTCAGTATGCAGTGTTTCAGCGTAATCAACTTTCAGATTGCAACAGTCTAAAAATCTGTTCTTTCTAGTGTACAAGAAGTTCTTAAGACTTACACATGGCAAGGTCACTTGCATTTGAATAATTATGATATAATTTGGAAACATAATTACCATCTGGGCAGTAAAACCATTTCCATCATTATTGGTCAAATGGCAAATTTCGAAGATACGCTCAATTTATGTCTCATTCCTTCTTCAACTATGCTTTAATTTTTCTAAATTGAGTCTTGTGTTTTAGTTGCATAGGAAAGAAGAGATGCTAAAAAGGAACAAAAAGTGTAGTGGCTTTTTTCCTTCTGCACTTCATTGACACGTAGACTTCTTTTCATGATCTTTTCCCCACTTCTGCAAACCTGTAGGGTGCTTGCAAGTGGTGCCAACACCATTAGATCTGTCTCTGTGTTTGCCTTGAAGCCATATGTGTTTGATCACTTAGCTGTTAGATGAAGCTGATCCCAATGCAGTGTAGTAGAGGTTAAAACTCTAGGTCTATGTAAAATGGTTTTGGGAATTTAGTCATGTTTATCTGTTGTTAATGTCTGAATCATAACTTCAAGTCTAATATTTGAAGGTGAAAATGCCGAGCAATTATTTTCTTCTTATAATACAGCACTTTGTCATGTTTGAAAAGTTGAATATGTCATATAGTTCATCTGTTCCAGCAGAAGAGGAGAGACTGATTCATACCTACCTGTGAACTGGTCAAGTGCTGTCAGCAAAACATTCTCTTCTTTCCTCTTAGCACTTTTTCTCTCTCACGTGTGCATGCAAATTTCACATTGAATTCCCTGAATGATGGTTGTGGGGCACTACCCTTGCTATGCTGCTTGGTGCTCTAGTCAGCCTAGGACAGCATTATCTGGCAGTAAGCTCTTAAGTCTTCCTCAGAAATGAAACCAGGATAGCAATGTAAATTGTGACCAGGACTTACATGAGATACAGTGCATGTTGAGACAGGATGCTGGATATTGCACTGAGGGTGATAGTGC
This sequence comes from Ceyx melanurus, assembly GCA_024611195.1. Classification (NCBI taxonomy): domain Eukaryota; kingdom Metazoa; phylum Chordata; class Aves; order Coraciiformes; family Alcedinidae; genus Ceyx; species Ceyx melanurus. The sequence goes on from JANHGL010013635.1 coordinate 12,139, forward strand.
ATTACTGTGCAACTCACAAAGCCTAGTTTGTGGCCTTTTCAGGGGACAGGCAGGGGATTGTTGAATACTTTGTCCTAAATGTTGGATCAGTCTCTGTGCTTCATATTGGATGACTGGCAATCCTAAAGGGGTTTGGTTTTTGAGAGAATCCTCTAGGCATGGTAGCTCAGAGACAGATTTGCAGCATGGCAAATACTGAAAAAAAACCCCCAAACCTTATGTACAGTGCAGGAGCCTGTGAGAAACAGAAAAAGTGGTCAGTTTTGGTTTCTACTACTTGGAAAAGAGGGTGAACAAATTAATTGAAAGCTTTTTGGAGCACTTTAAAAGGTTTCAGCTCTACATGCTCTTGAAGTATGTGTCTGATGTTAGGCATGTACATACTGTCCCAATTAAGCAAGACAGGTAGGTCTATGCCTAACAAGGGCAGTTTAATTATGCCATGGCTATGTAATTACATCACTTGTCTTGTCTTGTTCATTCACATAATGACTTTTGGAGACAGTAATAGCAAAAGAGTGTTTGTACTATAATAGTTCTGTCTGAGCTGGCAAAATGTTAAATCTAAGTAGTGTTATCAGCTAGAAAATTCTGAAACATGGACAGGACAGGCTTGTCTTATATGTCAAGTACTCTGTACAGCCTGCTGCCTGACATTGGATGCTATCTGCAGCCAATCTTCCTCAGTCTGACAAGGCTATGTGATATCATTGATCCTTTCAGGATTATGTACAGAAAAGATACTTGGATTAAAAAAAAAAAAATCATATGCGGCTTATTTCTTGCTATAAGGAACACGGGAAGAGAACACTTTAATAATTACTGAATCTTAATGACTAGAAGTGGTCCTGAAATAATGTTGAAATGTTTATTTTTAGGATTATAATTAAATTTGAACTAAAACAGGGCTGGGGTGGATCAGTTGCTGTTAATTTACACAGTAAAGATGTGATGTAGTCCCTTTCTTTATCTTTTTTTGCATCTAGTAAAAAAAACAAACAAACCCAAGAGGCAGGAATCAAGCCTGCATGGTGTGAGACTTTTCTGGCACTTTTCCAGTAGACTGACATAAATTGATCAATGTATTTGTGTTACACTGCCAACCAGGCTCTTTCCTCCAATGGTCTGAGTGGTGTCAGTTTGGTAAGCACCAGTGGTTGCTACTTTGATTTTTCTTCTCTTTCTTGAATTGTGGATTCAGCCTGTACTTCCTTTGAAGCATAATATATATATATATATTTTATACGTGTTTTATTCACAAAACCAAAGAATGATCATAAAGACCTTATCCTGATAGTCTTACCTTTCAAAAATGTAGTTAAAATGGAACTCTCTGGTGGGTTTTTGTATTGCTGTTCTCCTTTAGAAAGCGAAAAAGCACAGCAAAGGTGGCTGAAGTAGAAGATAGAGAAGAATGCCATTGCTATTGATTTAAGCTCTACCTACTCTGCAAACAAGAGCCATAGGAATCACAGATAGGCTTGCTTCACAGAATGCACTGATAATTAATAGGGAATTCTATTAACAAGGTTAAAAAAATGCTGTATAGTAACTAAGAGCAGGTTATCTTGCTCCTATACAGCTAGCAAAGAAAGCTATCCTGTGAAAAGATCCTGTTGATCACAGGGGTTATAATTGTTAAGAAACGTGTATTTCAGAACTAGATTTAGGTCTAAAACTCAATTTAAAATTTGCCTGCACTTGTTTTTGTCCACTCTTTGTTCTTGTTACTGTAGGAGCTAAAAATCATCTCCTTTTCTAAATGGCAGCAGCCCTGCCTAAAATCCTTAACCTTCTAACAGCAGTGGATGCTTTAAAGGGTTTAACACCAACTGTTACAGTTGGCTTTAGCCTGTCCCCTATAGCTTTAAAGGGATGTTGAGGCTGGCTCAAGTAAGTCTGTGATCACATCCTTCGACTTCCACACTTACTGCTTTCTCATCATGTCAGGCAGGAACAGAAAAGCCATTCATTACCTATTGGGATCTCAGGAGTAGCCCCAGCAGCTTCTATTTTCTGTCTCAAAGGAGATGTGATGAGGGAGTGAGGGATACAGTGGCCATCCAAGTGGGATTACCTCACAAGGCTGTGTCGCACACTCACTTTATCCCATAAGGCACAGAAAAGAGTCTTCAGATAGAGAAATCACTGTTTGTATGTTTGTTCTTTAAATAAAATTTGAGCTTAATGCTGACATCTCGCAGCTTAGCTGTAAAGTTATTACTGTGCCTATGCTCAGACAAAGTTTTAAATGTCAGGCTTGGTGTTAAGCACTGCAGTTTAGTTTGCACTATATTTCCTTGATGGTTTCTTCAACTTATGGAGATCATTACTTCTCAATCGATATGCAGGTAAAAATATCAATGTATCATGGAAGCATACAGGAATACATAGAAGATTAAAACTGTAATTTTCTCAATGCAGAGAAAATCTTTTATCAATCGTTATTTGTTCTCTCTAACAAGCAGACTGGCCTCAGACAACTCAACAGATAGACAGCTAAGTGTTTTAGAAGGATAAGAAGATTTATGCTACTTTTTTTACTTAAATGCTTTTACCATTCCTTTTTCCTTGAGTATACATCTTTTTTTCCCCCCACATTTTCTCCCCCGCTCCTTACATACATACTTAAATTTCTGGCTGTACCTACAACATTTGTGACTTGGATATTACTTTTTATTGGGGACAATTTGTTGCTGTGCATTAAAAACTTACTATCCCCTGCTACTTCTGACTTCACAAGAGCTGACACTTCTCACTCAAGTTTTTGTCTGGATTGAATCATGTTCCTGATGGGTGTTAGGAGAATGTGTCTATGTTTTCTTTACAAATAAGAAAAAAAAAAAGAAATCATTGTTATTTAAGGGTGCCACTTCATGCAAAGTAAATATTTTGCTTCACTCTGCTTAATTAAATTTGATACCCATTCTGACTTACATAATAATTAGGTAATGTTTTGGCCTGATAAATAGGGATGTACTCTACATCAGAGAAGATTTAACTCTGCTGGTGTTTGAAGGGTTTTTGACACAGGCTGGAGAGTGCATAGAAGCTCTTCAGTGTAGAAGGTGCTGTATAACCTTTATTTATGTCATCCCATCTTTGCCTCGACATCTCAATGCCTTGTCTGTATTTTATAAATAGTCTTTTCCCAGAATTGCAGACAGTATGTTCTAAGAAATGTGAACTCAGGAGAGGTGAGTGAATTACTCAGCTTGGAATAATGTCAGAAGCCTAGTTCTTCAGACTTTGTGCATATGCAACTTAGAGGAATATGTAATGCTACTCAGTATTTAAGATGATCCATTGATTCATAGTTTCCTGCAATATTTAAGCAATATCTCTTCTGTATTTCTGCTTTTAATTAATTACATTCCTTCACCTCGTTTCAGAAATGTTTTTTTAAGTTATTTTGTTGATGTTGGTTTATAATCTGAAGGTTCTCTGACTTTGGAATTTCGGATCTTGAAAATTATTCTGGGCTCACAAAAATTTTTTCTTTCTGATGTACCATGTGAAAGTCTTCTGTTGCCTTGGCAAAAGAATCATCAGGCTCTCCACGAAGGGATCTGTGAGATTAAACAATTTTTTTCTGCTACCTTGCAAATTGCAGAGGACTCTTTATCACCTCGTCTCCAAGCAAAACTATTTTAATAAGGAAAATAATACGTATTAAGTTCTGTTTGTGGTGACTGCATTTCATAGAGTCCTTTGGCAGGAGCATGGTGGAAAAGGTAGCTGTTAAATGCATAGTGGTGAATGTATTTTAAACTTGTAAATTCAGAGATGTGGGTGGATCTGCATTTTGTCTGATATACCTGTCATACTAAGATGATGAGGATGGCTAGCTAGCTTGAGCTTACACCTATGGAATTTAAAGTGGCTTTCTAAGAGGGGGAGAAAAATGTAGTACTTTATTCTTGCTATGGACAAAGCAACAAATGACACATGAGTTTTTCACTAACTGAACCACAAATCAATGTGTGCAGTCACACACACAGAAAGAATTGGTCTCTCTTACTTTGGCTGTGGTTGAAAACTATAGTAGATTGTGCCATTGTGAATAGACTGTTATGATGAGAGGGGAAATAGCAAGGGAAGAGATATATTGCAAAGGCTTTATATTTGTGGGAAAATTGCACTGTGCAGCTTCCAGTACAGATATGTAGAGCTTTGAATTTTGAGCTGGGCCCTCCAGTGGAAGAATCAGGAGAAGAAAATGAGGGGGGAAAAAATATCCTTGTGTTCATGTGTTGCTTATGCATTTTGTCTAATAATTCTTTAGGGCACAGTGAGCAGTTCCTGGTGCAGAAAGCATGACTGGCATCTCTGCATCTCTCTGGGTAGTGCCCTAGCCACAGACTTGGCTTTTCTTGCATATTCACTCTTTGAATCTCATTTTCTTCTCTTCCTGGTGGCAGCCTGGTAACAGACAGCTGGAGCACTCCTCTGGGAGACAAGATATGTCGTTCTCCTTGGCAAAGAGCCTGACCTCTACCGTTTTATAAGCAAAGAGTGACAGTGCTATTAATAGATCCCTCCTCCAGCCGGGTTTTCAAGGGAGTAAAGCCTGATTGCTCTGCTTCGTGCTGAGCTTAGATATTATCAGCACATGGTAGGTGTATTGTGAGGCTCAGGAATGAATTGGGCCCCTGGGGGGACTTGAAGTTCAGAAGAGCTTCAGGGAGCTCTGCAAACTGTACATGGGAGGAGTGTCCTGCTTCCCAGCACCATCAGCCAGCTGAGGGGACAGCCCCCTCCAGCCCAGTAGCTGAGCCATAGGCACTTAACTCTAGGCTGTTGTGGCAATAAGCTCCAGGATTCTACCACCAGCAAAAAGACTGGGACTGTGGTTTGGACTTAGTGATATAAGCAGTCGTTTGGCACTTTGATTGTCTGGAACCTCTCCCGTTTCCATTGTGATCAAAGGTATTTGACTGGTAGTTTTGTGTTTGACTGCAAGCAGGTGGTGCTAGGCAGCATTTCTGCCTTTCCTAGATGGGGCTGTGAGAAAGCTAAATGCATCAGTCTATCAGTAATGAAACTTTTTCTATTAAAAGGAAGCGCTATGTTTTAGATTAAAATTTCATTTTAAATAAATGAATCTCTTTGAAAACATGAGCTTCCTTGGAAGACTGAGTTCAAAATAATTTGTTCAGTATTCCCCAGTTATCTGCCCTTTGACATATGGACTTGGCTTAGATAATTTTTTGTGTTGAGTGCAAAGGAAGAAAAATACATTAGACACTTAGGTGTTTTAGTAGGAAACCACATACCCTGTCTTTGCTGTGAAACGTACTAACAATAGGAAAATGAACCAAAATTCAGGTCATATTTGTAAAGCCTAGTGTTCTTGCATATGAATATTCTTATTAATGCTCTGTAACCCAAATGGCCTTAATTTCACATTAAACATTTTGGTGGTAATTTAAGAAGGCTTGCCTGGAGATAGCATTAGCTTAAATATTTTAAAGGATCTGCATTTGTTAAGGTCTCTCTAAACATCACATTAAGCTGGTGAGGTGAGAGAATATTACAGAGCTTAAAAAGCTTTACCAACAGCCTAGCAAAATTTAGACCATGTAAAAAATTCAGTTTCATGGTAAGAACAAGGTTTACCTCTCCTAGTTTTGCCAAATGGTGTTCCAAATATTTCTGTTTATTTTTGTATTTGAGGTGCAAATATGTGGGGCTCTGCCTTCAAGGTCTCATTTACAGGAAATTTTTGTGAGATCTAAGTTGGATTTATTAATGTAGGACCCAGTCTTGCAAAGACTTACAGATGGGTTTTAGTTATATGCTCTGTATAGCTCCGTTCAAGTCAGTGACAACTTGAACTGACAAGACAGGAATCATAAGAGCTCACCCAGAACTTACAGAACTGGGCCTGAAATCTATTATGTAGTAGAGAAAAAAGTTTGAAATATTCTACTAAGGCCACAAAAAGAAAACCAGGATTAAAAAGAAGTAAATTAAGGAAGCCCAACCCCAATTCTAGAGGGAATTCCCCTCTAGTTCTCACCCTATGTCCTGACATTTTTCATTTCAATCAAATCTCTTTTGTGGTGCCAATCCATGGAATAATTTCAAAGCAGAATGAATGGTAACTTGTCTATTTAATTTTATCCTCTAAATTTTTCAGGTTCACAGTGAACATTGATTTCTTAGTTAATGATGAAGAACTTTTTATTGACCTAAAGGGTCAAATTTTCCAGCATAATGCTGCCTGGATGAAAATTTGTATGCCTCTCCACAAATGGACGCCATCACTGTACAGAACCTCAAGTGATTTATGTTGTTGGGATGGAAGATGGAAGATATATTATTGCCTTTTCAACTTTTACTGTCTTAGTTATGTGTCCAACTCAAAACACTCTGGTTAACCCTTTAATGCTTTGAAATGTAAAGAGGCATTGGAATTTTGAACATCAAAATGTTCCCTGAAATAAAACACAAAAGGTTCAAACATTAATTGTGTTTACAAGAAGTTATTTACAAGAAAAGTAGCACTCTTTTTTTCCCCCCTATTTACATTTCACCTGGTTCTGGAGAAGACATTCCAAGGCCACTAGCTAAGCAGAGAGGAAAAAAAAAATGTGAATGGCATGTACATTAATTGCTCTATGGCCTTAATTCAGGAAGAAATTTAAGCACATGCTGAAGAAAGTCCCTGGACAGAACAGCATTTAAAACAGAGCTTTACTTGCACTTACTTCAAGATTTAAATATGTTTAAAATTACATGCTGGTAGAAGTAAGAGCAGTGTATTAAGGCCTTGAGTAATAAAACCCCTTCAGAGTGATTTGTAACTGGTTGCAAATGCTACACTTAGTGGTTTTGTAAAGTTATCACAATAAAAACTTTATAATATTGATATCCTAAAAGAAAAGTGTATTCCAAGGGAATGATTGTCAGGTCTCTTACGATTGTTCTGAAGATTACCACTTGGTAATGGTTGTTGGATTTTAAAGTTATTCTCTGTAAGCAAATGTGACTTTTAAATACCTCAGCTGTTATGTTTGTGTTTGCATTACTTCAGGGATTTAAATGGTACCATTTACATATTTTAGCGAATTCTCTAATGTTCACTTAGTGAGTTAAAATTAAGGTAAGTTGTGTAAATGGAACAGCTTGCTGGCTGCAGATAAGCTTATTTAAGCTACTGTAAGCAGGACTAAAAGTGAGGCTGTTGGTTTTTCAGGAGGCACATACACATTTATACTTGGGGTTTTTTTTGGTGAAAGTAACATGTTGAATAGCATGTAAGTTTTACATAAAAAAAAAAAAAAAAGAAGCAGAATCTTTGGAAATATGGTAAAGATTGACAGCATATTTGCCTTGGGAGAGGAAGGCTAAGAATGTAAGTCATGTCAGCTGTGTGTTCAAGTAATTTTTACTATATAACATTCTCTCATATTAAATTTTATTTACATGCCTCAGATGTCCCCCAGATGTTTTGAAATAGTTTATCTACATGGAGTTCCCTTCCCTCTTCTCTCCTTCTAATACACACAACCTTTTCTTCTGGCAGCATGAAGTGCCTTTCTGTGTTGTCATCAAGAGAGTTTTTTTTCAGCCAGGTTGGCAAAGCCTGGCCTGTGGCATTCATGAGCTCTAGTTTTACAGCATTCCTAAAAATCTATTCTTTCACCTTCACATTTCACCTTAGAAGTTTTGTCAGGCATTGACTTTTGATCCTCTAAGTTGTTGTCTTACTTTTATATACTCATCTATTCTGCTTTTTTTTTTAAACTAATCATCTTCCACAGGTCTAATCTTCCTGTCTGTAATTTCCATGGATTTTAAGGAACACTGGCATTACCCATCCCTCTAAAGTAACCTGGAGGGATGTGACTAATTACCATCCTAAATCTACTCACCTTAACATACATTTCTCCTTGCAAATTTCTTATATGCGTTCCTTCATCTGTCCATCTTTGGCTCATTAACCACTGTTGAGTGGTCAACAAATAACTGCTGAATTGTCTTTTTTTTTGTAAGTATGTGAATTAAGATAAAGTTGTTGCACATTGGCACCATGGTTTTCAGCTAGAGTCAGCCTTCCTTGCACACCTACAGTAATCTGCTTATGCATAGTGTTATGGAGGGTGTTCCTTTGAGTTGTGTTAGTCTGCCATGAGGAGCAATGATTATTTTTACGTGCTCATAGTCCCATAGTTTTGATCTTCTCGATGGATATTCTGTGATTGGAGGTGGAAATAGTCTTATAAACTGCATGGAAGCTTAAGCTGAGATACTATTTTGTGTGCTGTTCTGCATATGGCGCAGCAGACCAGTGTGCTCTGCAGCAGCCTCTCCATTTGTGTAGATCCTGAGTTTCTAATTGCAGTACAGAGGGACTGTAGGATAGACAGATTGTAGATGGTAGTATTGGCAAGAAAGAAAAAAGTTGGGAAGCATGCAGATATATAAGACATCAAATTGTAGTAGTTGTTGCCCCTTGATGTTTCTCACTCTTCCTTTCCCTCCTCATGGAGTTTGTTAATGAACTGTAGGACATAACAACTTTCCTAGTGTACTGTGAGAGGCTCCTTTTCTTCCCCATCTTGCCAGAGGGGAGTGAGCCAGCAGCTTAGCTGCTGGCTTGGGTTTGAACCACAACCATGTGTTGTGTCATAAATGACAATACAGAAGTAATATGTTTCTTCTATCTTCTGGTTTAAAAACACTGTTCACTGTTCTCACACTTGAGTTTAAATGTATCTTTCTGTAATCCAGGGAGTACTTCTCTATGTAAACACACAGGGAAAGCATTGAGAAATACCATGATGCTCAAAAATAAGCAAAGTGATTTTTGTAATGACGAGGGCTCTTGTAGTGTTTCTTTCACAAGACAATTTTGATTATATCAGAGAGCACAGAGTGGCTGGTGTGGAGCCAGGATCTGCCCTGGGCTGCAGGCAATCTGAGTGACCTATGGCTTGCATGCTGGCCAGCCAGTGTAAGAATGTAAGTGCAAGAACATGAAATGGATGTGATGTGTGTGGATGAGGTAGCAATCTGTAACATAATAGTCGTTTATTTCATTATTTTTTTCTTCATAAAAATCACAGGAACATAAAGAATTGCTCCCCATGGTGCTTGAGAGAAATAACATCCATCAGTTCTTTATACCTACTTCAAAATGCCAGCGGGATGCCCTGGTAAGGGAAGGCAAGACCACACAGTCTGAGGGCAGTTAGTGCCCTTGTGACATGAAATGACAAGCAGCCTGCCTTCTGTTTTCTAATGGGAGCTAGCAGGGAAGGAAAGAAGTGTTGATTTTTGTTTTGGATTTCTCCTCTGGGCAAAGAGGCACAGTCACACTGTCCACATAACACAGGGGAAGGCTGAAATGTTAGGAAAGATTATGTGACTCCTTTTGGCTTCTGTCCTTCTTCATAGAGGTCTTCACAAAAATAGTAAAAGTGAATTTTCAGTTGCTCTAAGAGTTAAATTTTCTCCTTGAATGTTCATCAGAATGATGAGTTAGTGCTGCTCAATTATTTAGCTGCTGTTAAACACTAAAAATCTGACAATAGCCTGTTTTTCTCTGCACTGTATTCTGAAGGCCATTGAGCCCAGCCTAACCTGAGCTGCAGTGTGAGATGAAGAAGCTGGCACTGCTGGGCCATTGCTGCACTGCCCGTGACAGTAGCACCTGCCTGTGCTGCCAAGATGGCTGCTGCCTACACAACAGCTCTGTCTCAGTACAGGCAGAGGGAATGTATGGAAACCTAGAGCTACTTCTGCAGTAAAAGCTGCCTTTTGTGCCCTGGGTTTAACCCAGGACCCTATAAAAACCTGTCAGACTTAAAAAAGCGAGAGGAAAGGTGGTGGGAAAGTATGTCCTAAAAGGGCATGAGCTGTTTTGGCCTTTCATTTCTGCAATGAAAGAAATTGGACTGAACCAACAAGGTTTGTGGCTCTGCTCTCTTTACCCTCCCTCCCAGAGCTTGTGCCAGAGCCCTGGTTACTGACTGCTAGGATGTGCCTCTCTGCAATTAGACTAATTGATTGCAATTGCAAGTGTCAGTTATTGCCATGCTGCTTCTTTATACATGTGATCAGAGAAGACTAGATCCAAGAAAAACATAGGGAGGGGAAAAAGAAGAAACATACAATATAAATAAAAACTACTCATCTTAATGTCTGTTTATTCTTACATGCTTAGGAAAACACACTTAAACTGAAAACCACTCTAATTATAATGAGATGTTCACTGTAGCAGGATGAAGTAAAAAATTGTATTGATGTTATGCTTAGAATTTGGAACATTTGAGAGTTGGGGTCTTTTTTTAATGACTTTTCTGGTTTTTAAGCATTTACCTCCAAATGTAAAAAACTGATAATCAGAGATGAAAATTGCACTGCAAAATATTTCCTTCAATTGTCTTAGCAAGTAGGAATAGCCTAAAATATGAGTGCAGTGTGTTATGCTGATGGAATGACAGCTGAGGAGACCTATCACTGGCAGTTCTCATATACTGAATCTCCTCTCTGGTACCTGTGAGCTAGATGGTCACTCCCTTGCCTGATAAGTGGCTTCAAAGTGTTGACAGAAATATGCAACTTTTTCAGATAAGGTTGGCCAGTGGTCAAGCCTGACTCAGAAAATACCAGAAGTGGATGTAGCTCTCTAGGCAGGAAGGCAGTGAAGTGACCCAGAAAACAATGTCAGCAGAATGAGCACTGCTTTCTGGGCAGTTGTAAACATCAACTAAAGACTAAGGTTCTGGTGTCTGGATTCAGTTTAAATACAGAATGCTGCAGGATGCTTCAGATGGGTTTGGGGAGTGCTTGGTACATTTGCTCTGAAGGTTGTTAAGTAGACATGATCCTAAGAGTATCATACAAGAACCAGATGGAAAATAATTTCAGTCCATATAATTTTAATGAAAGATATAAAAGGAAAGAAATACAGACTTTTAAAAACAAAATGTTTACATGTGTCTGCACTTCTAACAAATGGAAAATGTTCTATGGATTATGACTATATATGTCAATAAAATGTTTGAATTTTAAGTTTTTTGCTAAGTCTTATACTTTAAATGATTACACACAGTTCCTACCTATAGAGGTTAAGTTACAACTATTGCAGTTTCAAAAAACTCAACACTTGTCTTTTGCAATTTTGAGAATACAGTTTATACTATATATTTGCCTAATGCAGCATTCCAGTGACCACAAAATTGTCTTTTTGCCAAATGGTATATGCACATATTTCATGGTCTACAGCTTTGCAGAAACTAGGGCAAGCTTTGTAAATAGAGAATGTCAGGTAATTATTCAATTTTTTTTTTTCTTTTTGTGCCACGAAATAACAAATTTGTTCTGTAGTGGATGGTTTTTCTGATATTTCTGTGAAATTTCTACTAATGTTGCTTATCTGTCCCTTCACCTACAGGTACATTTATGTTCCAATGGGAGGATCTCAGTCCAGTCTGCTGGGAATGCTCTTTTCCACAGCCCTTACTTTTGCTTTTGTAAGCTATTGGCATGGAGGCCAGAGTTACCTGTGGTACTGGGGTGCACTTAATTGGCTTGGAGTTATTGTGGAAAATGGTGTCAAGAGGATACTTTCTATTTCACTTATCCAAGATTTAATTGTAAGTTGAATATCTCTTCAGTTCATGTCCTTGTGTCCTGGCTCCATTCTTGTAGAAGTTCCTGGTTACTAGTTTAGCTTAATTTAGTTTGAAAGTCATGTGGATAACATATCAAAGAGTTAGCATTTCTTTGCCCACCTTCTAATATTTCAGGTAAGCCATAACTAGACCTTTGGAAAGTATCAGCCAAGCAAACACTGAACTATGCAAGGTCTTAAAAGCTTCCTCTGCAGAGGTAGGGTAAGCAGCTGCTTGTCATGTTGTATATGGTTGAACAAAAGCCAGATTTAACATTTGTGTTTTGATTTCACTCAGGACTGCCTTAAAATATTCATCTTCACTAAAATTAGGAGTGTATATTTCTAACCATGTATTTCCTGGCCAAATGCATGTGCAGCAGATGCTCACATCTGGGAACAAGTTTACACTGGGAAATCTTAAGCCACAAAAAAGACAAGTTAAGAAAATATTTTGCTTTGAAGGCCTCTGATATTTTCACTTTACTTAGACTTTTGATGTTCACACTGTCATTTCCAAGGGATGAAATTGTCATGCAATTATATGCAAAAAGCACAGTTATCATTTTGAAGGTGATTTTAGTCTGCAGGTTTGCTCACTATTAATTAGCAAATCTAATAGCTGTTTGTAAGAATACATCATTCCTGTGTCTTCTTTGGTGGTGATAAGTGCACAGAATTAGTACTCCTGTGTAGTGTGGTGGTGCTGGTGATTCACTCTGCAGTCTGATGAAGTCTTGATGCTCAAGTAATTCTGCTTTTCTCCATCCCACCCATCTCAATATTTTTGTTGTGGCATCCCATGTTTGGCAACTGATCCAGCTGAGTAATTTAGTAGCCAATAGCAGCCAGTGCTAGGTTATTTCAGCCAACTGTCTAGCACTGTGAATTCAGTGACAGTCTGGAAGCAGCTTTTTTACTTCCTAGGGAATGAGTTTATCAAATCCACTAATCCTCCTGGAGCAAAACTGAGCTTCACTGTCTGACCAGCTGTATACATTTGTCTCTGGACTGGAAGACAACATAGTTTTTTAGGCATCCAGCTGTATGAGGAAATATAAGTGTATAAGGGGCTTTTTGTATTTTATGTCACTGCATTAGACATTTTAAAAGAACTCTTAAGGAATTAAGTGCTTAAATACCATAGAAATGATAAGGATGTGGCATTATCAAAGTGGGGTTATATGTATTGGATTAATTTCAAATATATACTTCTAATTATAGTTAAGCAGTGCTCACAGGTTCTTTTTTTTTTTTTTTGCCTAAATTAACTCCCTATCAATGAACTTTTATCCCTTTTGTTTTCATCCAGTGTTTTTAAAGGCCTACCCAATGCCTCTCTTACCTCGTTTCTCTTGTTTTCTGTTTGGAAACATGGTTATAGACCTTACTTAGAAGACATTTTCACATCTTTTCCCTAAAATATTTCCAAAGCCAGCATTTTTAACATGAACACTTTTGGCATCTGAATTAGTGCCTGAGATAGATGTTGCTGCATTTGGTTCTGGCTGAGTCATGCTTTGCTGTGTGCTCTGAAGGTTCCCCTACAATGACAGGGGCAAAAGGGTTTGTAAACCACCCCTCTTTGCTCTCTCATTTTTCTAACTCCCTTTTTCTTCTTGAACACTGAGACTGGGGAGCAGATGAGTGGTTGCATGACACTTCTTTATCAAGGGGTGGATCCATTTCCACTATGTTGGTTGAAGACTATTTTATAAAAGGAAAGTTTATTTTTATCCCCAGAATAGCAGAGGAGTTTCTGGAAAAAGTACAAAGCCACAGGTTTGTGCTTTTTTTTTTTTTTTTTAACCCAGTCTATTTACCAAACCTACTCATATGTTATTGTTAAAGTTCAGTTACATAATTCACTTGAGCAGGATGTGTTTTATTATTAAAATTTTTTTAAAAGCCAAAACTTGAAGAATAAGTTTAATTTTAATTCTGCTCAGTTTTAAAAATTGGTCACAAAGAAGAACAAGAATTTTATCAATTGCTTTCTCTCCCTCTCCCTCCCCCCACTACATTGTCTCAGTTCTCCTGCAAAAGAAAGATTTAGAAATCTAAATAAAGGACATTTGAGTGTCATCCTTCACTGAATCCTTGTGCTGAGTAAGAATATATATAAAAAGAACTGGACCCTCTATTTATGCAGATTTTATGGGAGTTTACATCTCAGCATTTGAAAACTGGTGCAGTATGGGTAATCTGAGGCATATTGAACTACAGTGAACAAAGAAGCATGAATGTTATTTGTGAGAAGTAAAACTAGTAAATAAACAAATATTTAATGAAAACAGTCAATTTCCTGATCAAAAAAAAATATATTTTTGGTTGTTTCTAATGGTTGCAAGCTAGTGCCTGGTTTCTTGATTTCAACTCTAAAAGAGCTGATGTTCCCTCTTGTGTGCTCTTCATCTTAAACTGCTCTGACCTTTCATGGTTCAGTAAGTTGTGTTTTGAAAAGTTATTTACGTATCTTTTTTCCACTAGAGATTATTTGTTAGGTATCAGTAAATGAGAGATTAAGTAATACTGACTTTTCATTAAAATATTGCATTGAAAACAACAATAAAGTCTATCCATCATAAGCTAGGGCATATCTGCAGATATAATATTAAATGGGAGAAGTTTCATTATGGGGTTTTATTTTTTACTTTTTCAAGAGATGCTTAAATCTGTAGTGAGCAAAGTAGTGCTTTGTTTCACTAATTCCATATTAATTTCTTGTAAAATTCTATATTAATTTCTTACAGATGAACACAGACTCCTGTAGGAACTTGTTCAGAATCAATTACAGAATTTGTATTGACTTTTAATAAATAACATGTTGGCTTTCTGAAAGAAAATACCAATGGGCTATCATTCTTCCAGTGATTTAATTTTTCCTTTTTTTCCTTAAGGAAAATAAGACACAGATCTATGCAAGAAAATAGATCTTGGTATAAAAATAGCTTCAGAATGACTTAAACCTTAGAACAGCTGACCACATCTTTAAGTCAATGTGTTTAAAAAAAAAACCCCAGATACTTGGAAACAATCCAGAAGAAAATGTAGCAGAGAGGGTAAAGTTGGCAGATTGTTAAAATTAATGTTTTAATCTCAGTTGAAATAGCAACATTTAGTTTAGTTCTTTTGCAAAGTGAAAACTCATCATTCAGTCCAGTAAGAATTTTTTAATTGAGACATAAAGATCTCCCTTCTGAAAATCATGCTATGATGAATTTATAATTTAAAATCTTATTTCTAGCTTTATTTTGTAAGAAGCTAAATACCCCATAAACAATTCAATTTGAGAAGCCAACTCATTTTAAGCATGACTTATTTTAAAGTAATTTTTACTATCCTTGTAAGTGTTTTGTTTAAGTATAAAATACTTCAATTTCCACCTTTAAATTTATGGCTGTAACAAGGTACACTAATTTAACTCCCATTTCAGTACACTGTAAATGCCTTTACAGTCCCCTTTGCAAAAAGGGAAATATTTTGTAAGGGAAATATTTTGTATGATATTTATATTTTTGGTTATGAGATTCAGTTAGTGTGTTAGATTTTTTTTTTTCCACAAGAAGAGAGAACTCCATATATTTGTTTTTATAGTTAAAATATCACTATTGTTTTGGGTGTCAGTCATGTGGCCAATAATAACTGGTATCCTCAGCTTTGCAGAGAACAGAATTTCAGATGTCTTGAAAAAGTTACCCAACTTGGGTGGTGAGTAAATTAAATTTATTTTAATTTACTTTGCCTTTCCTTCCTTCCTTGCAGTCTCACAGATTCCTCCTCTGCACACCATGCTGCTGGGGTCTTGGCTGAGCTGAAGTAGATCTTTTAAAGTCAGCAGAACAAATAAATCAGTTTATTTTTGCTGCAGTAATTACTCAGCCCTATGTTAGAGCCCAAATTCAGCATAGTCAAGATAAATATTCCTGTAAATTTCACAGCCATGTCCTACATACTTTGAGCAAATGTATAACTATGTCATTTAAAGACAAAATTTCTCTTTGCAAGTATAACTTACTTCAAACTGCTGCCAGATAACTGTAAAACTTCCTTCTGCAGCTGCCTGAAGCAAGATCTGACCAGACTTTAGGAACTCATTCAAGCAAGCGTTTGTTCACCACCTTGCAAGAATAGATCTTTAATAATATTTTTATAATAAATAAATACCCTTCCTGAGCTGTTCTTCAGCACCCACTAGGCTTTGATCTTTATTTTGCTTCATTTGGTGGAAAGAGCATTTATATCACTGGTTTACTAATGTCAAACATGTCTGGTCTTTTTTAGTACTAGTTTTGTGTAATTCATGTGTATTTTTATTGCAACATGGTGATTCAATTCAGTGACAAGCATTGCCAATGATACTTCTCCATTACCTTTTAATGTGCCTGCTGCTGACTTCTGTTGGCTTTGTCACTTCACTTTCTGAGAATCTGTAAGAATGTACAGCTGGAATAGTTGAACAAAGTCCTTTATTACAGACTTAATTTTCTGCTGAATTGTTTTTTGAAATATAGTATCACCCATAATGTCAGAACCTAGACAGTGGATGGTGCGTGCCCCCCAACTCAAGATGGAGTTGCACCCCATGATTGGTCTAACCAGAAATCTCTACTTTCCAAAGTAGGTACTCTGACTCAAAATTGACAGAAACTCCTTTTGCTAGAAGTGAAAATTAGCTGGGGCAGACTTGAGACAACTGATCTACGTGTATGGTACCTGGAAGCAGCGAGCTGAGTTATCAAGGTGCCCTTTTGTACTGTGCTGAACAGTGATCAAAGGTGATTATGCATTGGCTGATGCATCCTATTTTTTTTCCCACTGACTTTCAGCTTTGCCAACAATAATT
Organism: Ceyx melanurus; assembly: GCA_024611195.1. NCBI lineage: Eukaryota > Metazoa > Chordata > Aves > Coraciiformes > Alcedinidae > Ceyx > Ceyx melanurus. Next base: position 28,611 of record JANHGL010013635.1, read on the forward strand.
CCATGTCAAGCAATGCTTGAGATGTTTTTGCTTTTGCTTGATTTTATTTTTTAATATCCACCCTTTTGTTGTAAGCATTCATCTGAAGTCCATCTTCAAGGAAGTGTATCCCAAAATATTTTGAGAACCCTACTAAAAATGCACACACAGAGACACATTTACACTTTACAGAATCACAGAATGTCAGGGGTTGGAAGGGACCTAGAAGATCATCTAGTCCAACCCCCCTGCCAGAGCAGGAT
>JANHGL010013637.1:5460-32295 GCA_024611195.1 Ceyx melanurus
CCCTGCTCTGGCAGGGGGGTTGGACTAGATGATCTTCTAGGTCCCTTCCAACCCCTGACATTCTGTGATTCTGTGAAAACTTTCTTCCCATGTAGTGCAGCTAATTTGGAAAAGCACCTTGCTAATGTATGTGAAAGAGTATGAGTCTGTGGGGTTTGTCCTGGTGGTGGTGGTGTCGTTTGTCCATGGCGTGCTTCTCAGCCCTGTTCTTATTCCACGACACTGTGGCCTTCCTTTGCTTTTTGATCACAGGCATCAAAGGAAGGGATTAATGCTCTAGACTAACAGCATTAAACAGCACAGAAGCTCCATCTAACACTGTAAAGGGCTGGTTTTGCTAATTGCTGACAGGTATTCTTGGCACCACCAATTAGGCAAAGACAGTCAACTTGGAGATCAGCTCACCACAGGAGCCATCACTGTAGGCCAGGGGGTGGCTCCATCTGGCCTGGCACTCCCTCCCCACTAAAGACTTAAGCCAATGTTTAAGATGGTGTGAGAGGAATTAACACCACGTTCAAGTGTGACACTCTTCAGTAGTGTGGTTTTTTGTGGATAATACCATTGAATCACAGAATGTCAGGGGTTGAAAGGACCTCTGGAGATGATCTAATCCAGCCCTCCTGCCAGAGCGGGATCATGGGGGACAGGCCGCACGGGAGCAGATCCAGACGGCTCTCCAAAGTTTCTGACTCCACAACCTCTCTGGGCAGCCCCTTCCAGGCTCTGGCACCATCACAGGCAAATTCTTCCTCTAATATAGTTATTTTCGTGCAAAGCAGTATTTGCTGCAATGTGGAGGCCTGCCTAAATTTCATAAATTCTTGAAGGGAACAAGTTGAGGAGTAAGGAATGATGAATTTGAAGTGAGAAGGAAGAGGGGAAATGTGACCTCTGCATTTCTCAAGGTTTCCCCCAAGCCTGCTTGGGGTTCACATTCCAGATTAAAATGTGATATCCACACCAGGCTGTTTAATCTGAAATACGAACAAAAGAACACAAGTGCAAACAGAAGCATAAAGTGCAGATGTTTCAAGATAACAATGTAGGGTGTTTTGGTTTTTTTATCTTTAAGGATGTGAGCGTGCAGAGAAAACCCTGAGAATTTCTGATATGCTTGTGATTTCAATTTTATTTGTTGCTAACTTTTCAGTCTTCTGGAGCTTTCTAAAACAACTTTCTACTCTTCTTCAAAGGCAAGAATATTACTATTTTTCTGAAATAACCTGCTCCTGAACAGACTGAAAGGAACAAGAGAACTGAGCAGGTCTGAGCTGTGCCCTCAGAGCTGGGAGATGACAGCTGCCACGTTCAGTGTTCCACTTCAGTGCCACGCTTTATACCCTGGGTGGCTTTGTACTTGAACTTCACGTCATAAGCAATGAGTATTTTTCATAGAGTTTGTACTCTTTTGTCTGAGCTGAATGCAGGCCCACACATGGTGTAAGCTTCAACTAATTATCCTCTGAGGTCTGGTGCACATATTTGCATATGTCCTATCAGTGGACCACCAACATTATTCAATTAAATCCTTACAATGGCTTTGAGAAGGCCAGTGATAAAAGCACTAGTGAAGACTGTTCATTTCTAAAATAATTATTTTATAAATTTCATTGTCTACCATTTTTTTCCTTGCAAAACAGTATCTATTGTGAGGGAAAGACTGAAATGGGGGATGTCTGAATTAGTACCACAAATTAAAACTTCCTCAGAAGTGGATGCAACAGTATTTCAGCTGCTTTCTGACAGATTGTTAAAAGAAATATTTCTAAGCATTTCCAAGATCATAATACTTTTACTTTACAGAAGCTTACCAGACCATTTTCCCCTCTTTGAAGGGAGGAAACTTTGGAGCACCAGTAGGATGCTTCAGTAGGGTCAGACATCTGCTGTCCATCTTCAACAGGAAAAGATGCAGTTCAACAGATTGGAACATCAAGTGCTGCTTCTTGTCCCCAAGTCACCTGTTACTCCAAATTACTCCAAATTCAATTTTTCTGTAGACAACAGATTGTGGGTTTTCACTGCAGAATTCTGAAGTTACTTCTTGGAAGCTTTCCAGGTAGTTAGCCATTGAAGGATGCTTGCAAGGGTTACAGGTAGTTCTAACACCCACCTCACTGGTTTTTTTCAACAGCAGACAATGCATTAATCAGTTTTACTACAGACTCATACAGAATTTAGTATTTTCTTAATCTTCAGTGTTATTATCAAGGTACTATATTGGACACTGTACTGTTCCCAGGGCTTAAAATGGATGTAGTGAAGTGTTATGTAAGTGGATGACACATGGTTGCAAGTACATCTCAAACTGCCACACTTCCATTTCAAGGTGTGTGGCTTTTGTGGTCTGTACCAGGTCTCAGAATCTTAGGAATTCCCAACTTTGTTATCTAGAGAGTGAAAGACACCCTCCTACACAGTGCTGGGGAAATGGAAAACAATAGCACTTTCTTTTTCTGAAAATACAGTGCTTTATTGGAATTAACAGCTGTTTTGTTTTCTTCTCAATCTGCAATAGAGTGTATGCTATTTCTGAAAGTATTTCATCCTAGCATTTGGAAAGAGTTTTCATATTTGCACTTAATTATTCTGCAAGTGTAATGCAGAAGAGCATGTGAACCATATCTGCTCAAGTGAGAAAAGGCTTTGTTTTCCCATAAATTTGGAATATAAATCTGGGTTTGGAATGGTCCTGTTGAAGGAGAGGTCTACACTTTCATAGCAGTAGTGGAAAATATGTATCCATAATAAATTATTAAAAATAATACTGTATTAAATTAAAATAATTCTGTATTTAATTAAAATAATTCTGTAGACTTAAAAGTCTACAGAACTGCCCCAGTGCCTGAAAAAATAAACTTACACTAGACCAAAAAAAACAGTGGCAGCAGCATTTGTAGTTTAGTGTTGCATTGTCTGCCAAGAAAACAAGTAGAATTATTGTATACACCTTCCTGAGCATGTACAAAAAGGATTAGAGACACTTTGCTCCTAGCAGCCTGTGTGATGTTACACAGGTCTGGCAGCACTTGGCTTTGAAACTTGCCCTTTCTTTACACCCTCTTTTGTTCAGGCTCCCTGTTGTGAAGTTGCCATGCTGCTGTGTTTTCCAGTGGAGCCATGCAGCCTGCTTTCCAAAGCTGTTGTTGAAAAAGCTTAATTGAAACAAGGCTGGTAATTGCAGGGTATGACAGCCCTGACACAAAAGTGCTTGCATTTGCTGTTTGCTGCACTGTGTGGCATGGCAGGGTTAGGAAAATAGAAGAGCTGGTACAGCCACAGACCACATCCTTGCTAACTGCTGTGTAGGGGCTGCTTTTACTTACATTTTTCCACATTCAGGCAGCTTTTCATTAGACAGCTGTAATTTATTGCATTGATTTCAATTAGAAATGAGACATTCTTACACTAGAAAGCAAACTCAAAAAGTAGAAATCATTGATGTGATGCTTTCTCCCCCCACCTCCAGGAATGAAGCAGAGTAAAGCTGGCCTAGACTTGTCTTCACGTTTGAATCTCTCCTTGAAATGCCAGTGCAAACACGTAGCATTAATGTGGAGAGGATGACTCTGGTCATTTTACTCCACCTGCCTTTTAAAGCATTTTGGGTTGATGAAAAATGCATCAGACTATTTCTCATTAGAAATACTCCTATAGTTCCGTGTGTGTGATACAGAGGGATTGCACGTGTGCATGACAAATCAGCTGCCAAAGTGTGGAGCTCACCTAAGCTGCACATTCTCAGGAGGCTGATACTTCACAGAATCACAGATATTAGGGGCTGGAAGGGACCTAGAAGATAAAATACTTGGTGCAGCATTCTCCTGAGCTCTGCTTTTCCTTGTGGACTGCTCAAAAGGAGCAGTCTTTCCAAATTAAAGACATGGAGACCCGTTGAAAGCCGTGTGCTGGCTTAGGATTCTGTTTGGATTCTTTTGGTGGAGTAGGACTCAGCCTTGCCTTTGATGGTCACGTTGAGAATGAGCAAATGAGAAGGCCTTAGCATTTAGGAACACATAAATAAAGTCTTCAAAGAAAGGGGACCAGAGAAGCTTTGAAGTGGCATCTAGTTTTAATTTTAGTGGGGGAAAACCAGATGTGTCTTTGCGAGTTCTGTCCCAGCTCATTTATTTTCTATTTTTCTTTTGAGAGGACAGGGAACTCAACCAAATCACACAATGCAGAGCCCCCAGACCAACTGTCCCCACCCTAGTACTTTGATCTTTCCTGCCACTGCTGAATGAGCTGCTGTTTCACAGTCAGAATGGCCTAACCCTTCGTTTTAATGCCATGCATCCTCTTCTTCAACTGCATTACACATCCTTCTTGGTGGTTGTGTTGGTTTTTTTTTCCCTATTCCAAATATTATCTTATTCCCTATACACACAAAAAAAATCCTGGTGCTGTTAAAGATGATGTCAATGTTGAAGTGGCAAAACTGCCCTGAATGTAGAATTTGCTAGTTTTGTGTTAGAAGAAAATATTGGTACACAGAATTTTGGGGTCAGCAGTCGTGTAAAACACAAGGTGGAATGAAAAAAACCAACCAAAATAAACAATCCTGCTTGTGTAGGACTTATGTTGACAAGTCCTGCTTCTGGAATTATGCATTGTGTTGCTACTTATAATCAGAATATATATATGAATGCTATATTTGAGACCCTTTTTGGGAGTCTTTGGATCACATTTGGCCATCAAAAAGATCATTGTTGACTATTACAACTACAGAACAAGGTTTTTTGAACATATATAAAAAATAAGGAAAAGATTCCTGTCTTCTAAAGAGATTGACTCTTAAAGACTAAATATTTAATTAGATGTGAATCAAAGTTGCTGTCAGCTTCTAATCTGAAAAAAGAGCAATACTTTTTGTTCTGAGGCTAACTAGCTGCTAAATGGTGCCATAGCTTGCCGTCTTCAGAGGAAAGGACTGGGGAAGGAAGCTTTTAAAAATGCTAGAGAAAAGAGCTCAAGTTGGTAGTTTGAAGTTGGTATCACTTGTCTTGCAATGAGCTAGCTAAAAATAGAATTGTCCCTTCATGAGCTGTTTTGGTGTGGTTAGGGTTTTGTGTTTTGGGGGGGGTGATGGTTTGGTCTGGTTCTGATCCTTTTACAACAGGACTTTGTCCCAGGCCACTACTGGCATCAAGAACAGAGTATTTTCTTCTTCCATGCAAGAGCTGTGTTTTATTTTGCCTTGAAGTGCTTACCTCTCATGTCATCTCAGCTGTGCTGATCTCTGGAAGCCAGCACATCCCCGTAGCAGATATTAATGAGAAACAGTTGGTGCCATCACCAGAGTCTGAAGAGTATGCTCATGAATACTAATAAAATACACAGGGAATTTTTTCCATCCTTGTCTCTGGTACTTAGCTGGGCATTAATACAACCTAACTCTGAGTGCTCCAATAGCAAAGGTCAGTTCTACCCTTCAGCCTGGTTGCAGCAGCATGTGCATACAACACCTGGAACCCTGTGTTCTCAAAATGTGAGGTGCAAAATGGATTGGAGAGAAAAGGAAAAGGAAATGTTGGTTCCTCTTGGAGGCTGCATCTCTGCATAAGAAAAAAGTCACCACGCTGGCTTCTTGCTGCCTGTGACAAATTGAATCACTCTAGCACATAATAAAAGCCCAGACACATCAATATGCAGAGTTGAAACTCTGAATTACACACTGGAGTTTGCATAAAATTGAGATTAGAGTTCTCAGCAGAAAGAAAAACAATTTTTGCTTTATTTCCCTCGAGGTTTATTGATGAGATATGTATTGTAGTGTAATATATGAAATACTAAGTGTGCATGTAGACCTGGAAAATTGTGGGTAAGTGAATAACCATCTAAATTGGATGTTGAAGATTGTGACTATCAAATTGTAGTTTAGTTTTAATGAAACTCTCTGTAGTCTAGAAATGGAGTTTAAAACAAATGCTTTAACCTGCTTTCAGGTGGGAGGATTATGAGAATAATTATCAAGCTACTCCACACCTTATGCAACTATTTGGAGGAGTCTTGTCAAAATTGGAGCCAAATTGATGCCAGAAATGCAGTCGTTCACATAAGTAATGAAAAACTTTTCAAATGGCAGTATTTAAAATCTATTCATGCAGTTAGACATATTTATAGTCATTACACTTCTTAAGTGTACAAGCTAAATTTTCAGTGCTCACTTGTGAGATTTCATTCCCATGTAAGCTGGAGAAAAATGAAAGAGTTTGTTGTTCCTTTGCCTTGCCTGTTCAGAAGGACTTGACTAAAGGTCTCTCAAATGGCAGAAAACAAGCCTTGAATCTATGAATATTTCACAGGAGAGTGTTTCATGTCTGCTGCATTTTGGTGCCCTTTTCATGTCATGTCAGCCCCACCTCTCTCCATCTCCACAGCAGTGTGAGTGGCAAGGAAAACTGGTTTGTTCCAAACATATATGGACGTGTTAGGAATAATGCACAAACCTGAGACAAAATACTCTTGAGTAGGTTTGTGTCAGGAAGTAGGTGTTAAGGATAAAATTCCATTCTTTATGCTATTTCTGCTGCCTTACAACTAAAGCACTTCTAAATAAAATTGTCCAGGTTTGTTCCCCAGGTTTGTTTGTTTCAGCACTGGGGTTTTTTTTATTTGCATTATGTACTTTTCTGTTTATAAATACATTTAAAGTGTATAAACCAGCAGAGGTGAGTTTGTTTTGAAGCATTGGAGTTATAACCAAGTAACATATCTGCATTATATATTTATCTCTTAGTCTGTTTTCTGCTCGTGTGTTGCCCATCTCTCTCCAAAGTATTAATGAAGACTTTTTGATACTTATCATCTGTTTAATAGCTTATATGCATTTGGTTGTGTATTTGCATACATTGATACGTGCTGTAATGAAATATTCATATTTTTTTGACTTTCCTGATATACTCAATGTACTGGATTTACATATTTGAGTTGGAAAACCAAAAAATTATTGCCTAATAATTTTCCTATCTCTCTTCCACAGTCACAATGAAAGAAAAGTAACCTGCAAACATCCAGTAACAGGACAGCCATCACAGGACAACTGTATTTTTGTTGTGAATGAACAGTAAGTGGCATCTGTCTCAGTCCTATCAAATACATGTTTTAAAAGTTGATCAATATTGAAGTTAGATTCAGTGATTGCTAATTGCATTTCTTTTTCCCCCAAGACAGATTAGCATGTGTAGCAAGTTTGACTCGTTTAAATTATTTGAATGTAATATTAAATATGTAATACTAATTTTTAAGATTGAAACAACAGCCTAAAATAGTTACATGATAGAAATTCAGTGTTTATGCAGTAAGTGAATTTCCACTTTTGCCTCAGTCTGTAGTGTTAGCAAATGATACATAACAATCCAATAAACTTCCAAAAAGGAATACATTTCTTAATGACTGAGGCACAGTCACTTGCATTTAATGTTATTTTCTTGACCAGTTGAGACAGTTGCTGATTCATTGGATGAGAACTTGGTTTTGCTATCTTTGCATTCATTTTCCAGAATAAATAACAATATGAGGAGTCAGATCTATGGGGCAGGGTGTTGGGTGTGCTACTCACCATTGCAGCAACACCTTACACACTGGGTAGAGAGAAAACTCACAACTGCCACTGTGAAAATGTCACAAACTCTCACTGGAGTGAGACAAAGCCATAAGGAGAGAGCATTTCTTGCCCTTTCCACTCATGCTCACCCCTGCCTTTTTTCTATCCCCAAATCACCTTACCCTGTCAAAACAACATCCTGAGATTCATCTAGAGTAGCTGGAAGTTTCTAACAGTGCAGGTAACTACAATGAGATGTGGATTGCTTTCAAGTTGGACTTGAAAAGTCCAAGCCAGGACTCAGGGTGTTGGGTGCTTTTTGCTGGCAGTCTGCACCCCCAGCTGACATATTCTGTTTTCAGGACTGCTGCAGCTATGACATCTGAAGAAAAGAAGGAGCGACCTGTAAGCATGATATGTGAAGCAACTAACTATAATCTGACATCAGATTATGCTGCTCATCCCATGAGCCCTGTGGGCAGAGTAAGTCTTCATGTCCAAATTAAATTCAAATTGAAATCACTCTGTTATTCCACAAGGTACTAGACAGTGCTAAATGTTAATATTCCATCAAAAAAGAGGAACAAAGCAGGTAACTTTTCCAGGGCACTTGGCTCCTTTCATGTTTAATTTGGAAACCAAAATACATTTTCACTGAAGCTGTAATTTCTGTCAGGTATCTCAGATCTTATGACTTGCTAGAATTGTTTACAGAATCTGACTGCTTTAATCTGTGTGAGCAGCTAAGTCTGGAAGGGCTGGTCAGACATCTGGGCAAGCATTGTTATGGAAATAGCTTCATCACCAACAGTTCACTCCATTTCCTCTGCTAGAACAGAAGGAACTATAATTATGGGCAAGAATTAGTTGCAAGAGAGATGGAAGGTGACCTTGTGGTAAAATTAAAGGGCAGACAACATGATTTGCTGTCATTGGACCAGACTCAGAAGTCCTGGTTTCCTAGGAAAATTCCTGGGAAAAGTCCCTAATTTGTATCCTAATTTCTCCACCCAGCTTCTCAGAGGGTTAAGGTAAAATCCAGTGGTGGATTCAGTTGTATCAACTTTGAACTTTATTGGATGAAGATGATGAGGTGGTTGTGTGCTTTTTTTTTTTTTCCATTTTCTGGAAAGCTTTTATGAAAGGAAAATGTATTTGCTATGAAATTAAGAATTTCCTTAAGCATGCTAGGACACAGCTTTGATCAGTGATGACAGAAAAGAGACATGGAATCTCTTCTACCAAGCAGTTAACATTTCAACAAGGTAAAAAAAAAAAGCCCTTGGTTTTGTTATTGAAAACCTCAACCCTGAGAAGTGTTTTTTTTGTCAGGTTAATCCAGCCTGCAAGAGAAAAAAAAATTGAATGTGTTTTAATTAAGCAAATCTCTTTTAATTTCAATCCAAGTTCCTGAAATTATTTTCCATGTGGTAGGAAATACTGCAAGGTTTCATTAAGGGCATTTTGGAAACATTTTATTGTTTTAAATGTCTCATTAAATAAGCAGAATCCTTGACTTCCATTAGAAAATTCTTATTTAACCAGAAAAGTCTGAATCGATTCTGTTGCTGAAGTGATGCAGATTGCCATAATTAATTTTTAAAAAAATTAATTACAGTGGAACTGGCTTGGAAGAGCTCTCAGATTAAATGTAGGAAAGGAATTACAATTCAGGAGCCCATGTTTTAAAAGCTTTTTTTCACACTACTCTTTCAAAGGAGAAGAGTAAAATGCCCTTAGTCTCAGTGTTCTAGGAGGAATTGAGGCTGTTATGGCTCAGTTATTGTAATTTCTGTAATTGATTAATGACACTTTAGCTTCCTGTGGAAATTATTATATTTTGAGAAGGCAAACTTCTACTTTTCATTCTTCCTACCTGTTCTACTTACTGAAGTGCACTCACTGTGACTCTGTACATCAGTTTTCAAATGGAAATTTGTCTGACATACTGCAACACTAAAAGCTTTGTTTTCAGGAGGTGAATGCTTGCAAAGTAGAATCTTAGCTAATATTAGTCAGCATTTTCTGCTTGATATTTAAGGTTAAGGAGTTGAATCATTTTTAAAGATAGCTATACAGAAATTGCCCACTGGTTGTACCTGTTTGCAACAACTGATTTTGTTCTGTGCTTTTATTCATATCTCCCAAAGGTAAAACCTGAAAATCTCAGCTGTCTTATCGGCCTTCAAATGTAATTTATAGGGACTCTGTGTATGGCAGAACAGTAAAAGAGGAATAAAACATTGATGAGAAAATTGAATTACAGAGCAGAAGAATCTTCTTGTGGTTGCCACACCTATTTTTTTTAGGTGTTTCTGTTTTCAGAGGTAACTTATAAACACAGCTAATACTGGAAGGTAGTGAGGAATGGAAGAAAAGTTGGAAGGAATGGAAGAAACACTTAAGGCAGTCCAGCTTCAAAAGGCCAGTTTCATTTCTGCTGAGGCAGAAACCCACTCAGTTCATGGGAAAACTGTGACATTTCAAGGCACTAACATTGCCTATGAAATCCAGAAGCAGTCTCATGTTGTTTTGTGGTTAGGAAGATAATATAAGCTTTGAAGACTGGAAACATATTTTTAAACAGAAGTTGCAAGTCACAAAGATTTCGATTTTCGTTCTTTGGGTTCACATGCAGTTTTCCTTATCAGCAAAGCTTCTCAACCCATGTTTGGGGTTTTTTTTTTTCATAGATGTAATAAGTTTAGTGATAATTAATTCTTTTGGTGCTACTTCTGCAGCTGGGGAAGAAGCCTCACAGAAATGGCTTGCTGAGAGGGAAGAGCAGCTGAGAGTGCTGCAGCAAACAGCCCCTGCTGCTGGCTGCTCTGTTGCCTGCTCTTCAAAACCCTGCAGGTGTTTGTTTGGGAGAGTGAACTGGCTGGATTTCATATATATATACACCTACAGTATTTCAGTATCCTAAAATACTCATTATTTTGAGGCTCCTAATTGGTTGTTCTCATTATGCACTGTGTGGTAAAAGAACCACGAGTGATCTAAAGTGTCCTCTGTATTAAATAAAATTAGAAAGCACTTGTGATGCTCTGTTTAATGAAAGGAAGTTTGGATTCACACTTGGTAAAACATAACCCATTCAAACAACCCAAGGGGATTGCAGTAGCTTTGGTTTATCATCAGACCTACCTAAATCTCTCTCCATTATCTGAATTTGTTAGTAGCCTTGACATTAGTGGTACTTGTGGTTGGTTGTGTTTTTAGAAGCATCCTTATGTCTCAGCCACTTTACAAGCATAGGAAGCCTGGGACAATTTGGAGAGGTTTTGAACCTTCAAGTCCTAATATTAGACCAACTGTGACTGTTATAAATTATTTCAGATCAAAACCTTGGCAAGGCTCCTGTGTGATATGTGAGATGGACACAGGTAACTTCAGAACATGCTCCAGATTATTACAGGATCTCTGTATATTCCTTTTTTACAGTTGTATGTCATCATTCTCTTGATATTTTACAAACCTTTGTCCATTCTGCAGTGGTAGAAATTTGCAGATGAAAATGTGAATTTTTTTTCACTTTTAATAAGGTTTTCAATTGCTTTCTCTACCTTGCTTCCCAAGGTTCTGTATCTCCAAGGGAAATTAAAAAGCAATCTGTTTCTTTTTTGAAAGAAAAAGAGCAACCTTGCTTAGTTGTATTGTAGGCTTAAAACAAGCACACATCTATTTTGTAATGTCATTCTGTTTTGGCTAAACTTCAGTGAATGGTATTATATATTTAGAATTTAAATTTATTTGGAATTTAAATTTATTTGGAATTATTTTAGAATTATTTACTTAGAAGTATTTACTTAGAATTATGTACTTAGAATTATTTACTTAAAATTATTTACTTAGAATGATTTACTTAGAATTTTTTATTTAGAATTTGAAGCACAAGTAAATGTTTAGCTCATTTACTTGCAGAGCAACCTTGCTCAATGTAGATTGAAAAGAATGGAGCATGAACTGGCAAAGTTCTTTATGCCTTTTCCAATTTCTTGTGGTTACTTAAGTAGAAGGATAAAATCTAAAATGGGCATTTATCCTACTTCTCTTAATCATCTGTGATCATTGCATAGCTTTAAGGTTGTAAGGTCCAAACAGCAGATACAAGCGCTGGAATTTCAGTGCAAAAGTTTCCAAGTAGGACTGAGTGCAAGTGGGTAAAATAATGAATATTCAGAGCATCCAGGAGATCCCAGAGTGAAGGGCTCTTGAAAGGAAAGAAAGAATATGCAAAATGTGGTAAATGTTAGGAAGGGGGGAGTTGCATCTTGTTGAAATCTGAGTTTATATATTAGGCCAGTGTTGGGGGCAGGAAAGAGTAGAATTTTCTTGCCCAGGTTATATAATTTTTCATAATCAATAATACTTGTATTAGTGTTGCTTCTCTTTCTAAAGCTTAGTAGGCTTTCTACATAACTTACAAGAAGGTCAGATATGGTTTTGGTTGTTTTCTCTTGTTAAAAAAAATCTTGTAAGTACTTGGGATTTATCTTTACATTTTCTACAGAGAAAAAAAGAAGGAGGTGCTGAAACCAGCAGAAGCATCATCATAATTGTCTAAAAAAAGGAATACAGTTTGTAGTCTGAAATCACTCAGGGAAACATATCTAAGAAAAAAGATCTTAAAAGAATATTTGTTATGATGATTATTTTTTAACAGATACTGATGCCATGTTTTCTTTAACCTGTTCAATTCCATTTAGACATCACGATCTTCCAAGAAGGTTCATAATTTTGGGAAGAGATCAAACTCAATAAAGAGAAATCCTAATGCACCAGTTGTTAGACGTGGCTGGCTCTACAAACAGGTATCTTCCCCTCTTCACCCCCTTCCTCTGCTCTGCATTTCCTAGTCTGCAGACCACTTGCACTTTCTTGCTCTGCAGGAAATCAGATTAGAGTTATTTGATCAAAAAATGGAGCAGCAAAACTGATCAGACCATATATTTTATGAATCTGCCAAGAACCCTTTAAGAACCTGTCATTTAAAGTCATCTGAGGCAAATGTGTATATAGAGTTTTGGAGCTACATTGTCATTTACTGTTCTCCCCTGACTGGGAAGGCCCACGTAGATTCCTGGGTGCTGTTCAGAGAGCTTTTTAAAAGCTACTATTAGATCAAAAGATCTGGGAGTGTCTATTTAGCAGAAGATTTTTTCCCATGTTTAGATACTCCTGTGACCTCTAATTCAACATCGTGTGTGAAAAGTTGGTGGAAAGATGAGGGGTTTTTGCTTTGTTTTAGGGCTGTTAAACTTTTCAGCATGAAAAAAAAGTCACTATTACTAGAGTAATATTTTCTAGATTTATTTTTTTAATTGAGACCATCATTTAACTTCATTTGAAAATGAATTCTGAATTTCAGCACGGGTGTTTGTGCACATGAGCTTTAGTGTTATGTTGGCTTTGCTGCCTACTTCTGAATAAGTTCAAATCTGGTTTTACATTCTGAGGGCTTTTGTAGTCAGTTTTGGCTGTATGAAAAGGTGTTCACATTACCAGGTCTACTCTAGTCTACCATTGTTTTATTTAACTAATGAAGAAACTAACATTTACTTTTAAATATGTTCTGTATTTTTACATCCCAGAATGATGATGTTTGGAAGGGACCTTGTGGTCACCTAGCCCAGTCTCCCCTGCTCAGGCAGGCTCAATTTAATTCCAGAGTCAACTTGTTTTTGGAAGGTGTTGACTGTGAACATACTGTTACTATATGATGACATAATCCCAATCAAGGGGAAGCAAGAATTAATAAATCCACTGATGCAGAAAGGATGTACTTTAAAGCAGGAAAGAATTTCAGCTATGAGAAGCACCCAGTTGTTTGGTGTGCCTCTCTCCTGTGTCTGAAGAAGGCTGAAGGATTCTTCATTCCTCATGTCTGATTGCTGGCAGCATTTCCACGTGGCTGTGTAGAAACCTGTTGGTGTTTTTGAGTGATGGAACAAATGTGAGCTTGTGTAACAGCCTCTTCCACAACTCTGGCAGGGTTTTGTGCTGAAGAAAGCTGGGTATTTTCACATGGCTCAGTTGATTTGTGTGGCCGTTTGTTCTTTTTGAGCCAGGGGTCCAGTGTCCTGCTCTGTTCCTGAGGCAGGGAGGTGAGGAAAGCAGTTTCCCCTCACTCATATTTGCCTTTCCAGCTGTGAAGTAGGAGCCAACTACTATGGACAGTGCTTCAGAATTAATGACTGTTTGGCAAAGCACTTTGAGGTTCTCAGAAGAAAGGTGCTGTCAATGGTTTAGTTCTGTTGATGAAAATGTTTGTGACAAAGGTTTTTTGCCTTTTTATGAATATTTCCCAGCTAATGATTGCTTTGCCATTTCTTCTTCCTCAGCTTATTTGCTCCCAGCCTAAAAAGAGCAGAGCTTGGAACATGAGGTTAAAATCTCTGTGGAATTCTTTCCAAAAAACCCCACCCAAACCAATCCCAAAATGCAACCCACAGCACCTCATCATTTTTCAGTATAGAATCTCTTGTGGTGCTCACAAAATCTGTTTACTACAAGAATTTTGATAATTCACACGTCCTTTTCTTCTTGGAACAGATTAACGTATTTATTTGGTTTTCCTCAACAAGGATGTATGTGCTGCAATGCCCAGGCTTATTTACACTGCAGTTCTGGTGCAAATTGGTTATAAGCATAAAAGAAAATGAAATTGCTTTAGAAAGAAACTTTATTTGGGGAAAAAAAAATGCTCTAGTACATGAGTGGTAGTAGAAGATGAAGTTCAGTGAGAGTTTCTTCAGAAAACAGTGTACCCCAAGTATTGTCTTGTTCTTTTCCTTAAAAAAACCCATACAAAACAGGGGTTTTTTTTCAGTTAGCATGATGGAGACTACAATCTCAGCTAAAATAATGACTCTTACTCTTCAGTCATGTTTACTCCAGGCTTCCTGGATTGTCATCTTCGTTTGCAGTGCCAAGTTTGTGATGAGTTGTCTTACCTACTTCAAGCACTGTAGGCAAGAAACTGAACTGCTAGCACATCACACTCTCGGGTTGCATCTGGGTTGCTTTAGGACCTGTTAGTGTTAAAAGGCTGAAAGTTCTGATGTGATCACTTGCATCATTGCAGGATAGCACTGGAATGAAGCTGTGGAAGAAAAGGTGGTTTGTGCTCTCAGATCTGTGCCTCTTCTATTACAGAGGTGAGTTCCACTCAGCAAAGCTTTGTCTGCTCATTCCACTGCAAGCAGATCCATTTGGACACACCACTCACATCTAAGAAATGAAAAGCTGCTGCTGAATTGAATGGATTAAAATAGTTCTAGAGCTGTCAATATCCTGGCCTGCTACTTTGAGCTTTCTGGGGTTTTTTTCTTTTCTAATTACCAATTTCTCTTCTTTTGCTTCCTGCCTGCCAGATATCCTCCAAGAGCAAACCCATTCACAGCCACCTCTTCCATTTCATTCTGGGTTGTAGTTTTCTCACTGCATCTGTTGCTAGGAACTAAATATACCAACTTAAATCCAATTTTTTTTTCCCAGGTGAATTAAGGAACTGAAAAGGGGATAGAAAAGGGATAAAGCTGAAACTCTGCCTTTGAAATGATAAATAAATGTCTTTTTGGTATCTAATCAGTGTTCATCAATACTTCTAAAGTGAAATGTTGTCCAATTCCACCAGTAGAACAGCCTGCTGTATTTGAAACAATCTGTTAGAACCCTTATGTAGCTATGTCAGACTTAAAGTTTGGAAAAATGATCTGCTTATAAATGTAGTGTGGAGATATGGATGTTAAAAAAGTGGATTCCTTCACCTTAACTGTAGTGCTCATGAAGGGATGCCAAAAAAAAATGAGGTGTGTGTTTATGGAAGTTTATTTCACCCCAAAATAAATGGTAAGACCATAACAGTTGAAAGGAGGCTGAAGGCAAAGACATGTAAAGCATGACAGAATAGAGGGAAATAAACACTAAAGGCCAGCTGCAGCCTTAACTGCAAATGTAGATTAAGAAAGGCTCTCAGTTTAGGGTAACAAGAATGGGTAGAGGTGATGTTGAAGATGTTAATGCTGAAGGCAGGGACTGATGGATTTCAACTGATCAATTCAAGTGCAACATGGTTCTAATCTAATAAAGGTAAATCAGGTCATGGAACAGAAAAGATCTAACTTGTGTGAAGTATCTCAAAAGAAGACAACAAAGAAAAGCAAAGCCAACAACTAAAATAAATCCAAACAGCTCTGCAGTCTTGTTTTTCATTGGTTTACTTTGCCAAATAAGCTGATATAAAAGCAGAATAGTCTGAATTGTTTACAACATAAACTCAGCTTTTTACCATCACTTTGCGGGAAACCAATTAAAGCTGACAGGCTGTAATTAAAGATGTACAGTGACAGTCTTCAAGGTATTAGAAATGGCTGCTAAATAAAAAATCTTGTAGTCCAAACCCTCTGTTTTTTGGGGTATGTCACAGGTCACAGTGTTTCTGGTTACACTCATGGTTGTTGGGGTTTTGTTAGTAAATCTTCCTGACTTTTTACAATGGTGTTACAACAGTAGCATCTTAAATCTAATTTATAGATGAAGAGAAAAAATATTTCATTGTATTTTTTTTCCTAGCTTAGAGAATACTCTCATTCTTTCGTGGAGGGATAAAAGAGTGCCCACTTTCATATTGGAAGGTTATTGTTGCAATAAATAAAAGATCTTAGAGCTAGACAGAAGATGTGCTATTTTTCTCTTACATTATTCATACACAGCATAGAAGAAAAGATGGGTATGGGGCAATATAATGTGTAGATAAAAGCTACTCTGATTGGAAACAGGTTTTTAAGATCTGGAAATGGAATGTAGCAGAATGTCTTTAACAAAGACCACAGTCCTCCAGACATGCAGGTTTGCAGTGGAATAAAAATACTTCATGCTTTTACATGGCACTAGTGGGGGTGATTTACTCCATAATAAGTCCAAGTAGAATCTAGCAGAAGGGAATTTTCCCCTAAAACAGCAGTCTAAATAAAATGAACTCCCAACATTTTCCATGTGTTCTGGGAGAGGGGGGGAAAAAAAGCAGATTTTTCTGTGTGTGTGTGTGCCTAGCAAGGAATAAATACTTGAGGGGGGAAGATGAGAGAGTTTCAGGCATACTTGTGAGTACAGTTGAGTGCCTGAAAAGTAAATAATCCACTTTCTTAATTTCTTTTCTATCTTCTAATCGGAATAATGTTATGCTCAGTTCTCCAATTAAATATCTATCTGAGAAAGCATAATATTTACATCTAATGGCATGCTAAAATGACTGGGCAGAGCTTCCCCAGATAAATAAATAAATTTAAGTGTTGGGTTTTTTTCAGAATTTAGTGAGTAAACGATAACCAGGGAAAGGTTTTACAATCTGCATATAAGAGGTGGTCCTTTTGTGGTGTTTCTCTGTATTTTAATTGTTCCAGTGTTCATTTTCCATGCTTGAAACTTTGGAATAGCTATGGTGGTGTCTTAATTTCATAGGTACTGCCCACAACAAATGCCTGTGTTTCTTCAACCAAGAGATGTGTTACAGGGCACATTCTCCTAAGACACTGGTTGAAATGGGAAGTTTGTATTTGAAATGCAATTAAGATTGACTTAGTGAATTGCATCCAATTATTCCTTTATTAAAGTAAAATTGGATATAAGATCTGGTTGTGGCTTCCAATTAAAATGTCAATTGATTGTTCTAATGCGTGGTTCTAAAATGTTACGTACAGTGAGGTTCTGGAAAAAGCAGTGTTTTGGGGAGATAGCTGTTTGGGTTTTTTTACAAATGGTCTGCCACATGCTTTCTTAAAAGTAGAATTGGAGTATCAGCTCTTCAAGGGAGTTACTCCGTGACTGTCTCCAGACTCAAATCAGTGTCACTCTGAGTCCCTAATTCACCCTTCCCAGGGCACCTCCCTGTGAGTGCTCCTGTTCAACACAAACTTCCACTCAAGTGTCTCAACGCAGGTCTTGTCAAAACACTTGGTTTCTAATCCAAGCCTGTCCATCCCCAGATGAGAAGGAAGAAGGAATCCTGGGTAGCATCCTGCTGCCTAGTTTCCAGATCTCTGTGCTGTCTGCTGAGGACCACATTAACCGCAAGTACGCCTTCAAGGTGAGGAAACCCCTTCCTTCTGGGTGCAATTTGCTGCCTGACAGCACAAGGTCTTAGTGAGCAGGGCTCAGTTTACTCAATTCTTACCCAAAGCAGAGCTGACAAACAGCTTCTGCCTCAGACTCTTTTTGCAGAACACTGTAGCAGAGGATTCAGGTGTTCAGCCTGATGTCAATGGAATTAACTGGAATGAGAAAATGGGTGAATCTCATTTGTCAGCAGTTTGTTGGGGGGTTTTTACTTCATGGATTTAAATACTGTGTGGCATTTTAGGATTCTAAACCACTTGTGAAAGTTCTCTAGTTGTTTATATATAAAGTATTTAGGCATATAACCAAAATAAGGTTCTTTTATCACAAATCACTTTAGAATTCTAAACCACTAGTGAAAGTTCTTTGTCTATTTATATACAAAGTATTTAGGCATATAACCAAAACAAGGTTCTGTTATCACTTAAATCACAGTATTACATGAATATTGGTTAGGAATGATTCACAGCTCATCTTTTTGTCTTTTTAATCATGACATAAATCACTCTACTAAATATTTTCTCTTAACTTTTTTCTTGTGGTTTTACGAGCTCCTTTTGGCATCCTAAGCAACACATCCTTTTTTTTTCCTATGGTAAGTACAAATTAAAACTTATTCAGGCTGCAAAAATGTTTGCCCAAATTTTATTTATAATTATATTAATTTGCATTAATGGATAAGATAATTATTTATATTTTATATAATATAAATAAGATATATTTATATTTCAATATCCTGAAGAAATTTAAGGGGTTTATATTAAGTGCATTAATAAAGCAGCTATGACTGAAAAGAACAGGCTGTTATTCTGAAAAAATGGATGCAGTGACAGAAAAACATTGCAGTATTCCTTCTGGTATTTTTCTGATAATCTTATTTGCAGAAGTCTTATTATCAGAAACATTAAAGTGAATATCTAGTAACATCATTTGCTTCTTTTCTTTTCCAGAATCTCACATTTTAATTGCAATGACCATGTCATTTCCAATCAGGCAGCTCATCCAAACATGAGGACCTATTATTTCTGCACAGATACAGGGAAGGAAATGGAGTTATGGATGAAAGCCATGACAGATGCAGCCCTTGTGCAGACAGAGCCTGTGAAAAGGTAGGGTGGATTGACTAAACATCTGAGTTCTCTTCCAAATACGAATGCCTGGAGTGCAAGGGGCTAGAAGAAAAAGACCTGACTGATTCCTCCAGCCAGTGGCACCAAAAGAAGTGCAATGACAAATAGTATATGGGAGCATGTTTGACTTCCCCTGCCCTCCTCACTGAATAGCAGCAGCAGCTCAACTGGTGGCAGTCTTGCCTTCAATCTGTCACAAGTGTCACATCCACGGCTGTAGTTTGTGGCTAAAGGAAACAGTTGTCCCTGTGGAGAGCCATGTTGGTCATCGTTAAGCTGTCATCACATTTGTGCATACCTGTTCTGGAGCCTTATCCTTTCTGTATTCAGCAAGTTACCACTGTCCTCAGAAACTGATTGTCTGCTCCAGCCTAACCAGAAAGAAGTGCTTTCTGTCTGAGTGTGCTCCCCTGGGTCTACTCCATGGCATCTCTAATGGCAAACTCATCAATGGAAAATGGAAAAGCTCCTCATTATTGATAGTGCAGAAGTTACTGCTGATGGCTGCAGTCACTTGATCTGCTTTCTGTTAGCTCCTGCTACACTGGAGCTAATGAACAGCAGCAGTGCTGAGGAATTTTAAGTTTAGAAAAAAAGACTCAGACAGGTACCAAAAAAGAAAAAGGTAGATTGATTTTTTTTGCAGAAGATAAAGCACATTCATCTTGTTTGTCAAAATACAAGCAATCTTTCCAAATGTTGTATTGCTAGTGCAAGTCCTTCCTGTTAACTTGTTCCTGATGTTTCTTTATCCCATGCTTCAGAATGGTGCTGGCAGAAGTATAAAATGGAAAGCAGAATGATTAGACACTTCTAGTGGTGTTTGGTGGATACTGAATAGCATTTCCAGCTTTTCCTGTTCCCGTTCAGAGCTTTGGAGAGATTGCTTTTATAACAATTAAGCTACTTTAACAAAATATCTCATTTAGCTTAGAGAATAAACTTAATCTGAAGAACTAGGTTTGGTTCAAGTTGTATGTGTATTGCAGGTAGCTGTAGTAGCTCACAGATGGCAAAGTGATTAAACAAAATCAGACCCACTTAACTTCAAATAAAAATCATGTCTTGATTGTAGAAGCACTTTGTAGGAGGAATAGCACTCAAGTGGATCATACTGAAGCTTTTTCAACTGTTGAAATGACCTCTGTTTAATGTTTGCTTACATGACATTTGCCTACTGTGAAGGTTGAGTATTTGAAGAGAACATCTTTGTAATAGAAAAAAAATCTGTGGAAAATGTGCATTTTTATCTGACAGAGCCTCCTTAAGAAGGGTTATCTTCATATTCTTGTGAGAGTCAATGCTCTACAGGAGATATTTAGTCAACTTAGTACTATAGGCAGATGTTACCTTATTACTTGTGACATTTAACATGAGAAGCAATCTAACATTGTAGCTGTAAATAGCTGCTCTCTCTTGCCCTTCCTTACCACAGTACAGTCATGTTTGCTGCCTCAGAGCCTATCCAGTCCTGTAGTGAGCTCACCCTGGTGCCCAGTGCAGCTCTGAAGGCTGGTTGTCCTTCTAGAGAATGTGACTTCTAGTTTGTTAGTAGTCTGGAAAGAACTACCTGAGACAAAGAACTTTTCAAGAGCAGTGAAGTCTCAAAGACTAGTTTTCGTTAGCTGTAGTAAGGAAGAAAATCCTTCAGACATCTGTTTTCTAAAGAATCCATCTTTTGGCTATCAGACCAGTTCTTAAAATGAAACATGTAGCAGGATATGATCCTCTCCAGAAGAAATACTGTTTCTTCCCCAGAAAAATCTGTGAAGTATTAAGTATTGGATTACCTCATTTCTAAGTAAGCTCCAGCTTGGCATGCACGTAGCTCTCAGCATGAATGCTTTTGCTTCAGTCAAATTTGCCAGTGCCTTTGTTCCTCAGTTTTGTTTTTGATTGGGTTTTTTTTTTAGAGGTTCTAACATTGCACTGGATGCAGTTTTCTGGCAGACTACACACTTAAGATACAATAGCTAGAGTTATTCCTCCCTTAAATATTTATGCAGGCTGATGTTGAGCCACTCTTAAGTGCTTTTAATAGAAATTGCCCAATGACAAGCCAGAGTTTTTGCAGTGTAGTTCTTTAAATCCAGAAGTCAGGGTATTTCAGTGCTTATGATGCTCTGAAAATCCAAACCCAGCACTCTGTTGAAATGGTGCTTCAGCTTTCAAGCATTTCACAGCTACAGGCTGAACCATTACTTTTTTGAGGATGTGAGTTCCTTGGAGAGAAAAAGGATAAAGGGAGTATTTAAGACATTAAGTTGTGAGGGTTTTGCCCAGTTTTCCATAAAATATTCTTACTTTCAGCATATAGTTAGACATATAATACAGAAATGAGTTGCAGAGGTAAGAAAATGTAGCCCTTTCTTTTAGGATGGATCTGCAGTCACAGCAGAAAGCTCCCTGTAACTGTAGGGAAGGACATAATGAATTAACTGTAATTACTCCTTTCTAAACATTTTTGTTTTAATGTTACCTACATAGTAAATTTAAGTTTAATAATGTACTGGGAGGCCTATCAAAATAATTACACAAAAGTGCTTTAGTCAGTGAGAAATATTTAAGTTTATGACTCACAACATGATCTCAAACAACCTCTGCAGATTAAGAAAACACCTTATTCTGTGTTTTATCCCTGCAGAAGACAGTGAAGTTGGATCTATGAGTACTAATTGCTGCCTTGGATTTGTAGATTTGTGTCCACCAACATCATGATTTATCATTTTTACCCTAAACACAGTTTTCTCTTACTCTCCAGTGTTTAAAGCATCATTTTTCTATCCTTCCCCTGTCAGCTGTGTGGGCTCTAGAGCCTTTGTTTCTTCTGAGTGATGCAATATGTACTAAGGAAAAAAATGTGTTGTTTTTTCTCCTCCTTATGTAGTTCCTTTCCCTGAGCAGCATAAGCTGAGCTGCACAAAAAGCACTTGTTAGAACAGTGGAGGTTGACTGTCCACTGTCTTTGGAAAAGATTTGGCTTTTCCTTTTCAAATGCATCTGCCTGGCTTTGCGAAATCACAGCCCTCACTTCCATCTGAAAATGAATTGCATGTGCCTCACCCAGCCCCTTCATATTTATTCATATAAAACAGCAAAAAAACTACTTCTTCTGTATGGTATTGGTGTTGGATGGTACACACATGAACTGGACACAGTTATGAAGATGAATAAACCATTTGCAAATAACAAAAAAAAAAAAGATGCAAAACAGTAGGAAAGGTTAATTTGGCATCATCTTAAAATAAAGTTTTGGGTTTGGTTTGGTTTTATGCAGAGTTGTAATCTGAAAGAATTATATCTCTTCCTCATCTTCCCTCCCATCCCAAAAACAAATGTTGATCAGAACATTTTTAGAGGGTTGTGTGGTGGTGTTTTTTCAAGGAAACTGGAAAAAAAAAAGTCACTATCTAAGCTGAATATTCAGTTTATGTGCCAGTATAGAAAAAGGTAGCAGCAGAACTGCTACACTCAGTACTTGTGGAAGTGCTGTAAAGCAGTAACCATTCTATAAATATGATTATTTTTGTGCTACAGTTTCCTAAGTCAGCAGCTATTTTCCCCCTTAAAATTAGGGAAGCCACAGTTCTTTTCCACAAAACGAATGCCAGCCAAAGTGATAACATACCAGAGAAACCTAATTGATGCCAGTGACCATGACAAGTTGTTTGCTTTCTTTAAAGGATCTCATTATATGTTAAATTCAGCAGTGTTGTGAATCATAAGCTGCTCAGCAGTGTAATCTGCTACCATATTTAAAGATGGCTTTAAAAGGTGGTTTTAAAGATGGCTTTAAAAATCACCTGAGTTTTAGGATGTTTACATCTTGGAGAGCCACTGAGTATTTTTACTGTTTGAATGTCCAACCCTCCAGGAACTGAACATCCATTTTTATCAGTCTGGTTTTTTATTTTTAATGCACTTTTTTTTTCTAGGAGGTTAATAGAAAGTTGGCCTAAAAAAACTACCCATGTTGTAAACACTTCTAAAATAGTAAAGAAGTAGATAAGCATGGAAGAAAAAACTCACACTCTCTAACCAAAAAAAAAAAAAAAAGACAATCCTAAACCAACTAAACAGAAAAAAAACCCACAAATCAACTAACAAAAGCACTACCACCACCCCAAAACATAACCCAGTACAGCAACAACAAAGAAGCTAACCTGTTTGTTGTGAAAATAAGATCTTGGTGTAAATTATCTGGACAGGGAATCAGTGAAATAACTCTGATAACACCAATATATTAACTTTATATATTATATATATATTTAATGACTGTTTTGTTGATATTACAGCTTATCATCTCTTCCTTTGCAGAGTAGAGAAGTTAAGCTCTGAAAACACATCACCTCGAGAGGCAAACAATATTTCAAACCATCGGGTGCTAATTAAGCCAGAGGCCCAAAATAACCAGAAAAACAAAGAAGTGAACAGACATGAGGAGAAGAAAGCTTTGGAAGCTGAAAAATATGGATTCCAGAAGGTTGGGCAAGATAAGCCATTAACAAAAATCAACAGCGTGAAGCTGAACCCTTTGGGCTCCGAGTACAGGACTTTGCCCATAAGCACAATTCCAGCTGGACACTTCAGAGCAGTCCATTTGAATGGAGCTGAGAATAAAGCTTTTGGTGTTGTCCTGGCAGAGTCAGGAGATGGAGCTCAGCACAATGCACTTCAGCCACACGTGGAGGCTGAACGAGTTATGCAGAGAACCAATTCCATGCTGCAGCTGGAGCAGTGGATTCAAATACAGAGAGGGAAGGGGCAAGAGGAGGAAACCAGAGGGTAAGTACTATGTGATTGATTTGTTCTGTTTGGCTAGCAAGTTCTTTGCTAACAGATAATACTTGTTTTCTGCTCAGAGGCTTTAGTTTTTGGTCTGTACTGCAGAAATGTACAGTGCTTGGGTGACTGCTCACAACACATCTATTAACATTTCTCTTTTATCAACATTATTAATAAAATGAAATGTATTAATAACTTTAAAATGGCCAGGAAATCTTTTTGTCTGTAGGAAATCCCTCTGTGCTAGCAGAGTAAAAGTGTCATCATTCATAACAATTCTTTTTCCTCATAAAATTAGATTTTGAAATTGCCCTTTCTTCTGCTTTTTTGTTCACAAGTTCTTGTAATAGTATTTTCTTTAAAATTCTTCAAAAGTATTCCAGGGAGCTTTAAACTTGAAACAAGCTTTAATTGAACAGAGAGAGAGAGAGAAGCCTTAGTCATAAAAACCTAACTCACTTGCTGCTTAAAGCTTCTCTTCTCATGAAATGAAACATCTCCCAGTTGGAATATTGAGTTGCAGGGTTTATTCATGAAGCTTTAGCATGATGTGTGGCTGACTGACAGTACTGACTCCTGTGCTGATGGCAGATTCCCTGACAGATGTGCTGGGGATGTTGCTTCCAGGCTGCCTTAGAGCCAGTCAGCTGCAGCAGTGGAATCCAGCAGCTTTGGCATTCCATGGGATAGGAATTAGTATTCCATGAGATAGGAAGGATGATACATCACAAAGATGCTTGGAAAATTTAGCCATGAGGGCCTTTGCATATAGCTAGATGGCAGAGCAGAGCTTAGGATATAATCAAATTCAGCAAATGCATTTTTCTCAGATGATGAGGTATGGAGCTTTAGGGGCTTCTCAGTTTTCAAAAAAAGCTTTTAAAATTTGCATGAGTTTGACTCACATTTGCCAAAATTGGTTGAACATTTCCCTGTTGCCTTGAGTCTTTCATCAAATATAATTAGCAATTTTTCATGTTTTGTTTCATGCAATACCACGAGTGGTTGGGTGAAGTCTGAACATGCAGCACAGACAGCAGCTTGCACACTGACATGTCTTTTATTATGAGACCTGAGGAGGCCACTGATGCAAATTGAGGGGTTTTTTGACTGTAAAATGTGCAACCAAACAGTAGAAATGTGAGGAGCTGTGAACAAGGGTTAAACCTCTCCAACTGATGTAGTCGTGGGCATCAGAGGGAATTACTGTTAACAATCTGTTACCAGTGAATAATATTTTATTCTTGAACACTTGTTGCTTAAATAAGAGTGGCATTCGTAGCACAAAGGTTATGCTTTCAAATGCAATCCAACAGAAAAGTAGCACACTGAAAAATCATGGATCTTATGCTATCTTTATTTTGCTTTGTGTGGACACAGCCTTGAGTGATGCCTTTAGAATGAGGTTTCATTTAAATTCAATTTTTTTTTGGTTCAGATTGCCAGTTTTTCTCTGGAGACAGAAATTTAAGTAGAACTGGAGTTGGTAAATGAAAGTAGGAAGGAGCTCCAGTTTCTATTACAGCTTAAAGTTGGGGTGAGGGCTTATTAAGGCTGTTTGCAGGGAGATGTGTGCAACTCAGATCTGGAATTTTGGAGCAAAGTCACCTTAATTAGAAGCTGTTGAGTTAACAAAGAGGCTTTCCACTGCATCTGTCTCTCTAATGTGTTAGGAGAATTCATGAAGGAACAAAATGAGTTTCTCTGATGTGTCAGACAGGAAAAAAAACCCCAAAAACAAATCGAAGAACACAAAAATGTTAAGAAACAAATTCAATTAAATAGCTCTGTGGAATATGGGAGCTGTTAGCTGACATCATGAAAAGGGTTCACTGTGAAAATGTTGATTTTTTTCGAGGAACAGGATAGCCCCTGAGTAGTTTGGCTACCTGAGAAGTTAATGAGGATGGCAGCAATGCAGTTTGTGATTCTCCAAGCTGGTGTTTGCCATTGCTGTGGATCTAGACATGTAGTTTTGCAGGAGACACACCAATGCAGACAGCTGGTGCCTTGAGGAAGATGAGCCCTTCTTGAAATCAAAAACAAATGCTTTAAAAATAGAAAACAACCCTTTCAGTGTTATTTTTCTTGGAAAGCTTCAGAAACTGTAGCAGATTTTCTGTGTAAAGCTCTTGAAGGCAGTTTTCATCTCCAAAATGTTACAGGTCATCACACTCAGCTTAACTGTTTTCAGTCAAAAGTGGGGTTTATTACCATCAATTTCCTTAACAGTCATTCCACAAGGAATGCAGCATGCTGCTTTACCTTCCCTTTTGCCCTACATCTTTCCTTTCATGTTTAATTTCCTTTCCATTTCAACATTCTTGTGCCTGGTGGTGCCAGGGACTTGAGTTGGGATGAATCTGGGGTGTAGCTAAAAGCTGCTGCCCTCTGATGGCTGAATCATGCCCAATTTGGGATCAGTTTCATTGTGTCTGGGCAAATATCTATCATAGATGTGAGCAGAAACAAAAGGCATTGGGAGGTGCTCATCTGAATTTTAGATAAGGGTTGAGTGTATCAGTGTTTGTGACTTTAGATTTTGTCCTCTGAAAAAAAACGCCAAGAACTGCTCTCTCATAATGTCCTCTATAAAGTTTTGCATTTCAACTAAGGCTGAAAATGAATAAATGTAGCACTCTGGAATTTTAATGTGGCACCAAATTAAAAAATAAGCCTTTTGAATTCATAACTGAGCTGAAAAACAGTAGAATGTTATTATCAATCTTGTATCAAAATACAATATTATTATAAAAAGTATTATTATTTGTTTCATCTGAATAGCTGATATGGAATGGCTTAGCCTGGAGAATTGCAAAATAGCATTTCTTTAGATAATTATTGCTTTTTTTTGTCTCATGATGGAAAAAGTTTGGGGTTTTTTTATGTCCATAATCATTGGTCAATATTTTTTGGGAAACAGATTTTTTTCACTTGGGAAAAAGAGACCATTTTAAATGGTCTCATTTGGAAACAGTATAGAATTTAAAAGCTTTCAGACCTTTGAGCAATCCTTATAGACATTATGACATTTGATCTAAACTTGGCAGTACTAGCCTGTTAAGCTGGTGAAATATGGATTATATAATCAGGCAGATAATCAGAAGAAGGATCAGGTTTTGGTTGCTGCAGTGCTTTAATCAGTGTAGTTGATGCTTCACTATCTTGAGCAATGATCAGTGTCTGTCAATATGTTCAGGGCAGTGTAGGGAGGATGGAGCCAGACTCTGCTCAGTGCCATCCAGTGACAGG
>JANHGL010013637.1:32395-78034 GCA_024611195.1 Ceyx melanurus
TCCTGGGTGACTTGGTCTAGGTGACCCTGCTCTGGCAGGGGGGTTGGACTAGATGATCTCCTAGGTCCCTTCCAACCAAAGAGTTGCAAAAAACCCAAAGAGTTTGGCAAGTAAACGCGACCCGCACCGCCCAGCCTGCCGCGGCCAGAATCCCGATGCTGCCCGCTAACGCCAGCCTCTGTTTCAGCATCATCTCCTACCAGACTCTGCCAAGAAACATGCCCAGCCACCGAGCGCAGGTCGTGCCCCGCTACCCCGAAGGCTACAGAACTCTGCCGAGGAACAGCAAGGCCCGGCCCGAGAGCCTGTGCGGCCTGGCGGCCTCGGCCCACGACAGGGCGGAGGAGAAGAGGCGCTCCATGCGCGACGACACCATGTGGCAGCTCTACGAGTGGCAGCAGAGGCAGTTCTACAGTAAGCAGAGCACTCTCCCTAGACACGGTGCTATCAGTAGCCCCAAAACCATGATGAACATCTCTGAGCAGACCATGCATTCCATCCCCACCTCGCCCTCCCACGGCTCCATCGCCGGCTTCCAAGGGTATTCCCCGCAGAGGACCTACAGGTCAGAAGTGTCGTCGCCAGTGCAAAGGGGAGATGTCACTGTTGATCGCAGACACAGGACACATCACACTAAGGTAAAAAAATACTTATTTCAGTAATTTATAAGCTTATTCACAAGGATTTTCCTGGAAAGCATGTGGTTACTGTCATTGTGGTAGATTTCATTATAACAAAGATAACATTACATCAATATTCCTGGAAAAAAAAAGGTTGACTTTCCAAAGCGTTTAAATAACTAAAGGTTGTGAACAGATATTTTTCTAAGGTGAAATAATGTCCTAATTACTGTTCATGACATTATGCTTCTCTAAAGGAAAGATTTCAGTAGGCGAATTATTAAGAACATTTTGTTGTATGTACAAAAGTCTTTCCCCTTTCTAATTTTTTAGCTGGAACCCCTAAGAGGACCAAACATCCAGTTTTCTTTCTACCTGCTGTTTTCAGTTTTTCAGCCCCAAGTTTGACTGCTTTGACCCAAAGTTCATGCCTTTGAGTCGTTAGGGAGATGAGTAAAGAGCAGAGTCTTACTTGCACACAACCTTGGTGCTTGACTCATGTAACTGCTGCTCCTCACCAGTGAGGGGACAAGAAGAATTGCAAACCTGGGTCCCATGTGTGGCTCTGGTGTATCCATCATGCTTGTGGTACTCTGGGTTTTTTTTAGTAGATAATTACAGCAAGATTACTCTTTCAATTCGATGTAAAACTAGAGTATGTATCAAATGCTCCTGAACAAATGTATTTCCTACATCTTTATCTCAGGTGTATTAATATTTCTTCATGCAGGACAAAAATCTTTGCATCTTAAAGCAGTTTAAACAACTTAGAGGTGATTAGCAAGTCTTGCTTTTGGAAGTTTTTAGGTCCCTATTAGCAAAGGAGTCGTTTTG
This sequence comes from Ceyx melanurus, assembly GCA_024611195.1. Lineage (NCBI taxonomy): Eukaryota > Metazoa > Chordata > Aves > Coraciiformes > Alcedinidae > Ceyx > Ceyx melanurus. The sequence continues at coordinate 33,850 of JANHGL010013637.1, forward strand.
TTTTGACATTCTCTATGTCTCAGCTGCACTAGAAATTGAGTTACCAGTGCTTCTCACACATCTGAGAAATGCTACTAGAGTGAGTGCTGCAGAGCATGTGCTTACTTGTCCTTTCAGACGTTTGACTTTCTGATAGTTTTTTGTCCTTGTGAAACACTTTATGCCAATATCTGATTTCATATATAGTAGCTTTTATACAAGACCCCTCTTTGTTTTTTTCTTGCTATATGATAGTTATTTTATAGTTACACAACTAGCTTTTGCCATTAACTTAAAAACACAGACCTGCTTTTAAGACTTGGGTAATGAGGACTGCTTGAAATCAACAGGGTTAAATTTAAGACTTAAACCTCATCTATATAGAGATCTTAGCTTTTCAAACAGCTTTCAAGGCTAGCTGAAGAACTCAAATTGTTGTTTACATGGCTAATCAGTAGGGCAACAACTGTGGGAGAGGACTTATTTAAATGAAAGATGAAAACTGCTCTGGGGTAATTGTAAAATTTAGAGGTAGGCTACTTGAGTGTCCTAGATACTAGACCAGCATGAAGCTTCACTGGCCCAAATCACAGCAAATTTGTCAAGAACTTGACTTTGTTCAACATGTAATAGTTTTCTTGACTCTTGAGATGAGTGTGGCTCATGCCATGCTGTTTTGTTTTTGTGCAGCACGTCTTTGTGCCCGACAGAAGGTCAATGCCAGCAGGTCTGAGTTTACAGCCTGTTACTTCTCAGAGCCTCCAAGGCAAAACAGTGAGTTGCATTTTTATCTGCTACTTTGGGGTGGGGTTTTTTTTAAGAATAATCCTTTAAGTATGAAGAGGCAACTTGGAAATTTGAAGCTATTCAAAGCTTGCAATAAGCGTAGACTTTAATTATCAGGGATTTTTATAGCACATAAGTTACTCTTCTGTAGTTCCATTACAGTCTGAGAATATTGTGTAGCTGTAGAGTCCAGATTTTCATTGAGAAATACAGATATTACTTCTATTTTTATCATCTTGAAGACATGAAAGAAATTCCTGGGAGAGGGTAGAATATATCACAGAACACTTAGTTCTTTTACAAATTATTTAGAAAATCCTAGAAGTTTTCATTCCAAAAGTGAGGAGATTTTCATAAATGTTTGTCATTTCTTTGCCAGTTTTTGTCTCCTTCCATAATCTTTTTCTGTCCATCTAAAATTACTATTTTGAGAGAGTTATGAATTAAGGATACAGAATTTGACTCAAACTGTGAGGAACAGCTGCCCAGTCAATCCTTCCACTGCCTTGACCCCTGTTTCTTGCACTTCCCAGCATAAATCCCTGGCACCTTCAGCAACTTACAGATTGGCCTTTGGCAGCTGGCTCCTTATCTCTGTGCCTGGTCTTCTGTGGGTGTTTCTCTGGGTTCCTGGCCCCATCACCTCTCCTGGGCTCTGCTCTTGGAGCTGGGTTTATCAGCAGGGTAGGGAGCAAGGAGATCCAAGCTTCTACCTGTAGGAACCAGAAGTCCTGCCCACAGCACAAAGACTGCAGGACCCAGAGGAGGAAGCCTGTAGGTAGTTTTTAAACCAAATGTTGTGCTTGTTGCAAGAGTTCCAAGAGCTGTACCAAAAGTACAGCACTTGCAGCAGTGGCAGGAGAGTTCACAACATCATGGATGTCTAGAAACTAAGAGGACTGGGCTTCTCTGGGGAAAAAAAGTTTGCTTGCAAACATTGGCTTGAACTATTCACCAAAAGCAGACTTGTGCAGAGCATCCCGAGAAGAGTTTTGATCTTGCAAAAGCAATTTTCCTTTTCCTTGAAGATGCTCCTTGCAATTCTGTCGCTAAAAAGAAGTTCTCTGGTGCTTTGAAATGCAGTTTTTTTCAGACTGAAAGCACTGTGGAAATCTCTTGCTTCCCCCTTGTGGGCTGCCTTGGTAGGAGCTCCCAACGGGAGTGCCATGCTTATTCGCAGGGATTTCCCCTCTTCATTCCAACAAGCTGCTATTTGCTTTTCAGTGATTTCACATGAGGTTCTCTAGAACTTTTTCCTTCACTGCTTGGTTTTGGGGGAAATTCTGTGACTGCAGGAGAGAGCTAGTGGTGGTTTAGGGCTTTTTGGTTTGGGTTTTGTTCTTAACTCGCAGCACCCGTGAGAAAAACAAAATGCTGGATGGATATTTAACCTCTTCAATAACTGACTTCTGGAGAAGTGTAAGAAACAGAAGCAAACAGGAAGAAAATAAAAATCCTTTCAATATTAAGTGTTTTCTTTAAAGTATTGCTAATAAATGGTTCCCAGGAATGGTTCTGGTAGCTTCCCAAACTGACCTCAGAAGATCAGTGTGGAATTACCTGACAAATGCCCATCTGGGTGTGACTTTCTTTTTGCCATATATATAATCTTGAGTTTTAAATACTATCTTTATCCCTTCCTAAAGCTGTATTATATAAATCATTAAAGTAAAGCAACAAATTAACTGTTAACCTCAGACCTGTGGAAGGTAGAAGAGAAAATTCTTTTTTGGGAAAATTCTTTTTTGTGATGCTTATGCAGTTTTATTTTGTGAAAGGTTTTTCTGATGTCGTTCACTTGTCAGGATGGATTTTTAATTCTTTTTATTCTTCATTTTGAATTCATTTTCAGAATTATTTTAGAAACTAAGGGTTCTTGAAGGCATTTAATTCTTTCAGCAAGCTCCTGTACAGGTCACGATCTCCCTAGGGCTGAAATGATCTCCCCCTTAAGTCAACACCAGCAATTTGATATGCATGGCAGAAAAAGTTGGAGGGTTACACAAACTTTCTCCTGCCAAACCCTCACTTCTTTTTGCCCTTGATGGCATTGGCAGGATCAATATTTTGGAGCAGGTAAAAGTTAACCCTTTGTATATTTGCAAGCAGGCAGTTTGGGGATAAATGTCACCTGTGTTGCTGTAGAATGTGTTTGTAACAAAGATACTAAGAACCCTTATTTGACTTCCCTGTTGTTGAGCATCCGAATTAACCTTTTTTTTCTACTCTTTGGCTTCTCACACTGCACTCCTTCAGCCAGAGGAGCTGACTCTGCTGCTAATAAAGCTGAGAAGGCAGCAAGCTGAGCTGAGTAGTATCCGGGAACACACACTAGCACAGCTCATGCAGCTAAAACTTGAGGCCAGCAGCCCAAAGGTCAGCAATCCAGCCGTGTGTGTGGTGTACCATTCTCACTAACCTCTAGTCACTCATTAATCCCAGTGTGCATCGTGGGGGTAGGATGGAGGAGCTGCTTTCTGGGGGGGTGTGTTGTGTTCTGCTACTAACGCTCTGAGCCTTTGCCCACTGCTTTTTGATTTTAGCTACAATTACTAGGACTGGGTTAGAATTTAGAATATATTGTTGTTAAGTTTAAAGGCTTTTAAGCTATTGTTTGAATCAAAATCAGCTAATTGTTACACTATGAGGATAAATTCTATGTATACTGCCTCCTCTCAGCTACAATCTGACTTGTAATCTGTGTACAAAAGTCAGGACAAGTTTAAAAGGGGTTTATCAAAGGGTTGGTAGTGGTGTAGTAGACATTTACATCAACTTACTAGAGCTTTTATCTCTAGAAAGCCACAATGGAGTGGTTTGTAAGCTGATTCGTGGCATGCTTTCAGCAATTCTGCTTGGGGATCTAAAGTTGTTAACAGTTCACCAAAAAAAAAAAAAGAAAAAGCAGATAAAAGCCACATTCTGTTCCTACAAAAAAATAGCTGTAGCACTGTGTCTAGTTGACATCTTTTAAAGCTCTTCTCATGCATTCTGCACCTTCTGTCCTTTTCCTTTTTCCTTCTGCCTGCTGCCTGCTAGAATGAGATTCTTTCACATCACCTTCAAAGGAATGCCATATATTTGGATCATCAGGTGGGATTTGCAATTTTCCTGTGTGCTTACTTTGCTTGATGCTTTTTGCCTGCAACTGTCAAGCTGGAAATATTTGGGGAGAAGGATTTTCAGTACTTTTTGTGTAGCTGAATATTGAATATGCCCCTTTTCCAGTAGCACAGAATATCTTAATTACAGTTATGTCAATTCAAATTTAAACAGAATACAGTAGCCACTCAACAATTAATTTTTCTGCTCTTCATTTCTTTCTCACAATAAAACTAACTGTAATTTTACCACCTTTAACCAAAGTCATTTCCAAGCTCACATGACACATGCCATTTATAGAAAATGAGCACTGAGTTTTCTGAAATATGAAGAGTTAGATATTTCTAGAGGACACGAAATAAAAGGGAGGTCAAACATGAAAACGTTTTAAATCACAGCATGGCTCATTTTTTTTTCTCTTTTCACTCACTTATTTCATGCAGATTTTTAGAAGATTTAAGATTTTACATCTTTACAACTTCTGGTAACTTATGGATTGAGGGTACAATTCTGTCTTCACTAACATCATAGATTGCCAAGTGAAGAATTGTGCTATCACACACACTTTTTCTAGCTTTCTTGCATAATCAAATGTGACTTTTGCACAAGTTGTGTGTGGGAAGTTCTTAAATGGGAAATTTTTGCTGTCACTTACAAAAAAATCAAAGTACTTGGAAGAAATAGAAGCAACTAGGTGTCCATTACATTCAAAAATCACTAGAGCTTTTTCTCATCATCTTTCTTCTCCTGAAAATGTATTTATCTTTACACTTCAAGCTGACTACACATGAGAGGATTTCAGTGAGTTGATAAAAACACATATGTACTCCAAGATGTACACACACCCATGTGTTCTCTCACACAGGGACTTGATTTTCCTATTAGCTCTTGGAATCAAGGTGGGAACTGTACAAATTTAATTAGATGGCAATGCATTTCTAAACATCTCTGCCTTGTCTTAGGGGCCTGCAGGAGTTCCAAAACAGTAGGGAAAAATCATTTGGTAAATCAGGCCAAAATATTTCATCCAACTCAAATATTTCCAGTTGATAATGTTTTGGAATAAGGGAATAATTGTGTGTTCAATAATGTGATTTGTTGCCAAGACAGGACAGCTGTCCATGTGAAGTGTAAAACTGTGTACCATACTGTTTCTTGATTAGCCAAGCTTGTCGGTGTAACAGAAAGGGTTAACTGCAGAGAATTTCCTGGGTATAACATTTAACGTGGTAAAAAAGAATTGTCTTTTTGCTTGCATCAGATAAAAGTTAGAAATGTAATGTGATGTGATAAAGATGAATTTGGGGAAGTCTCTAAAACCTAGTAATTAACCCTCCCAGAGATGCAAGAAAGCACAGCAGTTCTTGCAGAAAGAAGTCATTGCCAAGGTGAATATATATATATATATATCCTCAGGAAATCATGGAAGAGCAACCTGTCCCAGTTTCTTTTTCCTTCTTTCAATATAATAAATACTACCACCTCACTGCTGTGAAAAAAAAAAATCCCCTTAGAACTATTTTGCTTTGAGTACCACTCTTCTAGGTGTAGTATCTCGTATTTTTGGTTACTTTGTCCATTCTCAGTCTTTTTGTTGGGAAGAAAACCAAAATCCAAGCTTCTTGGAGTCTAATTGAGGCCTTTTCTCCTCAGTATCCATGTCTGTAACCAGCTTGCAGCATCACTTGCCCTCTTGGAATATTCAGTGTTGAGTGTCCTGAAATGAGGGATTTCACTCTGACAAGAGTGTCAAAATCTGCTTTGCCCAGAGCATGTGGTGGATCTCCAGTGCTATTGCTTTCTACTCTCACCTTTTTGCTCCCAGAGAATTCAGTCCACACATATTAATTAGTGAGGTTGTGCTGAGGTGCTGCAGCTGGATTTTCAGGAGGAGGGAGGGTAGCTGTTGAAGTGAGTTGTTGCATACTGGGCACAGAGCCATCTAGCAGCTTATCAATAGTTAAGAATGTCCCATAGCTTTTTTTTTAAGTCATACTCCTTCTTTGTAGTGCTGTTTCATTTGGAGATGCTTAGAAATTCTTTGTTTTGACGTTTTTGGATTATGCTTTCAGAATTTCTGGTGTTGGAGCTCAGAGATAGAGGGGAACTAAGTCAGTGGAAGAGAGTGATGCACAGAGATCCAACCATTGCATCTCTCTGATGCCCTATGGCCAAAAGAACAATTGTCAGGCATCCTCTGGAGGATCAAGTGAGGTTGGAAGTGACTCTGCTGGCTCAGAGAATTCCAGCAAACCAGACTTCTAATGACTTCTGAGTTTTACCTTAATAGTAAGACCTTTCTGTGACTGAAAACCCTTTTTCTGTGACTGAAAACCCCTTTTCTGTGGCTGAAAACCCCTTTTCTGTGGAGCTCAGGCTACAGATGTAAAACTCCATGCACGTTCTCATCCTGACCTCAGCAAATCCCAGTTTGGGTTGTCACACTGGAAGCTCCACTAAATTCCATTCAGGCTTTTGGGGTTTTTTTTCCTAGTTTTCTTTGTGTAAATAGTTTAGGTGCCATGTAGTTTTTACATATCTAGTGGTGCTTTCTTTTTTTGCTTTCAAAGGGTGCATAAAAATAAACAGAACTTGAACAAGAAGTTGTCAAACAGAGAGTGGGAGGTCCAGCAGCCAACATCCATACAGTCCTGATGCTTTGCTTCTGATTTCTTCTCTTCACCACCCTCTTGTTGAGGTGCTGAAGGTGGCTCTGGGATACAGCAGTGAATTCAGGGAGCCTGGAACAGCACAAGGTGGTTTGGACAGAGCTGACAGATACATCCTGTGTTAGATATGATCAGACTTCAACACTATGGCCTGTATTAGCAAAATACAAGATACAACTGTTGTGTTTTTCAAGGTAAAGGCAGAGTGAGCTGACCCAGCCACCACTGCTCATTCTGCTGCTTTTTCTCTTATTTTTTTACCCTTCCCCAGAGGAGGAGCAAGGACAGGGACACTGTGGCTTGACTGCACCCAGGGCAGCGTTGCTTTGAAAAGAATGCAGGAAGGAAAAGTTCTTTTTCCTCCTTTTTTTGTCACCTATAACAACAAGGTCTTGATTTGGTTTGGTTTTACTGTTGTGGCATCAGGCAGTTCACACTTCAGTTTGCTTATGAAAATTTTCATTCTAATTTTTGTTACATGTTGGAGGCTGTATAGCACTATTAGTGTCATATATAGGATTTAAAAGTGTCCTTTACTATCCAAAAATAATACCCTTTTTTTGCTGAGGGGAGACATAATCAGGGCTTATTTCTGTTATGAACAAGCAACTGTTTTTCCTTGAGGTATTTATTCCATGTGAATAGTGTTCACCTTCCACTTGGGAGTAACCCCATGCTACTGCTTCAAGAACAAGTAGATTTCCTTTGCATTTTTAGATGTTGGGACTTGCTGGTGTGTCCCATGTAACTGGTTTACTTTGCCAGTTCTTTGACACCCATTGCCTCGTGTGTGTTAGAGCTCTGTGACAGATAAAAGAACTAAAGTCCTCACTAGTTAAATATCAGTATTTTTTGGAAGCATTTCCTAAGAGGGACACAAGCTTGCTCTGTTTGACTGCTGTTTGGTTGGCAGTACTTTCCCAGCTATCTGGGTTTTGATCTTTGTTCTGGAAGGGTCTGAGAACTGGAACTGTTCTGGAAATAACTGGCCTTTGCAAACAGTGCTAGATAAGCAGCAATAGCAGTGAAAATACTGGAAGAAGTCCTATAAATCAAAAGTTGCTGGCTGAAGGACAGAGCATTGCTTCAGAACATCTTTTGAGCAAATCAGCTTTGCTTTTTTTTCCCTAATCAAATGAAAACAATCTTTGAACAGATCCACAGAAATTAATTTTGGCATTGACTGTTATTGGTCAGAAGTGGAAAATTTGATATACAATTAACAAAAGAGCCTGAAGCTGTTTGAATCCTCCTAATAAAAATGCATCCAAACCAGTATATATCTAATCAAATGTTTCAGCCTCAGAGCAGTTTTTCCTTTCCAGTTACTTCAGTTGGCTGTACTTTGATTGCTTGGCTTTGGACCTTGATGTTGATCTTACTGTTGAGATATCTTTTGGTATCACCTGATGCACCCACTCTGGACAAAATTTTATTGGAAAGGAAGAACAACTTCTTGTGTCAGTTCTAGTTTTCTGTTTATATCTGTTATGGATACTGTAGGTGGAAAAAAACAAACAAACAACAAACCAACCTGTTCAAATGTACTAGTTAGGTTTTTTCCTATATAATTAGGGGCAAGGAATTTTGAAAAGCATCAAAAACTCCAGTTTTCTTTTGCATTTCAATCTGTGAAACAAAAACTTGCCATGCAAATATATGCATAGAGTGAAAGATCTGAAATATTCATACACACACTTCTTGCTCAAGTTTCTTCAAGTTCCCAACGATAATAGGAGAGGGATTGTGCATTAAGTGACTTTCAGTTTCTTTTGGAGAGGAGAACTATCTGTTTTCATCTTTTTTTCATCACTGATAAGAAAATCTACTTCTTAAAAACAAAAGCAGTGTTTTCTGCACTGCATACCTTTCTGAGATCCTAAACTATGCATTTTTTTTTTACTCTAGCAATCAAAAGATCTGATTTTCACCTTTGAGCACACATCAATAAATTCTAACCATTCTAGAAAAGGTCTGACAAGTTCTGAAATAGCTTCACACCTTTGTGGGAGGGTAGGTAAATCCAAGGAGCAATGATTCAGAGTTACTCAGGGCAGTCTATACAGGCATTTTTTGCTCAGTGAACAGAAGTATAAACCTCACTTCCATATTCAGAGGCTGGGAATGGTTATTTATATCTTTGGAATGTACATTGAGTTATTAAATCTGCAGTTGAAAAGGTTTGCTGATAAAGGTTCTGCTGTTCTGTTGCATAATCTGATAATACTTTTCATTTCAAGATTGTGCAAAGCTGCTCTTGTTTTAAGCCTTTTTTTCTTTTTAAAATGGAGATTGTTGGTGAATAAATATTTCAGTGGGTTTAGAGTTTGAAACGTTTGTTTGATATTCTGGAAACTTTTCAGATGTTGCTCTTACTGAATGCTGAAGTAGCTTAAAAAAGCATGGGATAAAATGTCATCTGCTGCATTGTTAGAAACCAATTAAAGTAGAGGCTGTATTTTACAGTGTCGTCTTTCAAATCTAGCCATGCTGTAAACTGATGTTTGCTGTATGCTCCTCCTGATTTGAAATAGATGAAAGAGAATGAACCTTTAATCACCATGGTTCACACTATGATTGAGAACTCGGCGCTAAGACCACAACTGTACCAGCAAGTAAGGTCTTGGAGAGTGAATGAAACTGCTTTCTCATCTGCAAAAATTTTCCTTAGTGACAGTTTTGGTTGTTCCTCAGATTTATCCATGACATTGGTGTTTCTCTTCTTTGCTTTGGAAAACCACAAGTCATCCATGCTTTCCCAAATGCTGCAATCTCCTGAGCATGGCTTCTGCTGCCTTTCTGTCGTTCAGTATTCACCGTACCCTTCTGAATAACTTTGTCTAGACAGTTGAACCAGTTGATGTTTGATGCAGGTGTCCAGTAAACTCATAAAAACTTCCAATAAGCTTCCAACATCTGTCTTAGCATGATTCCCTGCAATTAGTGTTCCAAGGTGCTTCTTTCTTTTGCCCACACACAAGCATGTGAGCGTTGTTACCTGGTCATTTCTGGTGATTTTTTGTTTCGTTCTAGGAAGTGGATTTACAAGGTTTTTTTTTGTTTGCACCTACCAAGCCTTTAACCACTGAAGAAAGGAAGGATCAAAATCACTTTGATCTGGGGGCTGTAAATCCAAAAGGCAGTGTCTGTTCATAAAGTCACAGCAGACTTCACTGTGCACACTTGCAGAGTTGCTTGGAAGTGGGAAGATGGAAGAATCAGAAACGTGAATGGAAATATTGTCTGTGGGTTGAGACCTGTGTTAACTTATGAGCATGGCCAATCCCTACCTGCTGGCATCCTGGAGCTGCACTTGAAGAGCTCCTGTCACATCAGGGGATGTTGGGGGATGGCTGCAGCAAAGATGTTCTTGCTGAAATGATCATCATACCGTGCAGCACACGAGGGGTGCAGGTCTGGCTGCCAGGGGGTGGCTGACCAGGTGATGCACACTGGCATTTATGACCCTGTGAGCCAAAACCATGTGTAAAAGTAGCCTAGTTGGAAGAAAAGTAGATATTCTGCCATGTAAAACACTCGTTTTGTGATGATTTTTCTAAAGCAAATAATTTCTATTCTAATTTCTAATTGCTGTTATAATTTCAAGTATGTGAAGCAGGTCTGGGTACCACGCAATGAACAGAGGTGCTTTGGACATGTCAGGATAAAGTAGCTGAGCTTGTAAGATGAGTGTAGACACACGTGAGGTTTATCTGTGCCTGGGTGAGTGTGCCAGCTGCTTTGGATTTCAATTGGCTCTTCTGGTTTCTGACATTCTTGTCCAAGAAGCAGGGAATCTAACAAGAGAGAGTTTTTCTATTGGAATAAAAGAGATTGTTTTGATCACTCACCTTTCCATTTTGAAAGTCATGTAAACAGTGGGGAGAAGCCTCTGTGTTAGTGGCTGAAACCGGATTTGTTGTTAAGATGATAAAGTTTCTGATGAGTGTGACCCTTTAGCAGGTAGAGAAAAGGCTCTCTGCTTCAGTTTATTCAGTTTTATGACTGGGCTCATTTAGAGTTCAGCAAAGGAAGGCAAGAAAAGCTTAGGTTTAATTAAAAAAGGAGGTGACTGCATCCTGTTTCTTTGAGTGATTTCTGTTTTTTTTAGTAGAAGAGCTAAAATACATGCTATTTCAAATATATTTATTAGACATTTGTTAGTGATTTGCTACATCTTCTCGGTTAATGAGATCACTTTGACTTCTGTCAGACTGCTCTGGAAGTTTACAAGTGTAAGCCAGGGATAGGCAAGAAAAATATGAGGCTTTTTACAGCCTGGACCCATTTGTACTTTGGGATTTTTTTGTGTTTTGGGGTTTTTTTTCTAATACTAGGTGAGGAGTATCAAACTTCTTTTCTAAAGCAGTATATCCTGATTTGAAAAAGTAGAAATATCTTCAGTTCCTCTTACAGAATTCAAGTTCCCTAGGGGAAGGTGGGGAGAAAGTTAAAAAAAAAAAAGTGAGTACAACAGGCTAACACCTGGGGCTTTGATTGGATAATTCTTAATAGATTAAAAATGTCTAAAAATAGTCCTTGATTTTTTGCCCTTATGCCATAAACAAGACCTGCCTACCCTTCTATGTTATTGTTATTCTTATTAACAGCTGCATACATAGAAGTGGTTATGCATTGGAGATTTTGAGATTGGTAGGTAGAAATATTTTTCAGGGTATGTTATGAACAGGAGATGATTGTATTTGAGCTAAAAGCTTTATTTGAAATATTACCTGTTGCATTAATGCCAAATCAGAGGAGAGTCTTGCTTACTGTTGAGTAAATGCCCATTTGCCCTGTTTTCCTGATGGTAACAAGTACTTTGCAAAAGGGAGGGGGATAAAAAAAGGACAAAAGCCTCTTGTGCTGTCCACAAAGTGTCCTGGCTTGTCCTGGTTTAAATTCTTAAGGGCAATAATCTTGCAGAGATGCTTAGTGTGCTGCCCAGGTGTGACATTTCCTACCATAGCCCTCCTGAGTCTAAGTGCTGGAGGCAATCCCATCCATTAAATGTTTCTATATTGACTGCTCGAAGAGGTTTCACCCCTCCTGTCACAAGAGAGAGATTTGCTTCATCTGCATTAATCTGGGAGGAGATTTCCCTCTGAGGACATCTACTGTTGGCAGATTGATCACTGCTCTGATTCATCCCACGCTGGCCTTTGATGGGGATGAGACTGGGCAGTGGGACTGGAAAGTAGGTGGCAGTTTCATTCTAACACAAGATGGAAATTCAGCTCCAGTCACTTGGACAAAGTGCTGCGTTCTACCTGTAGCTCTTCGTGGTGCTGCTGTGCAGGGTGTTTCACCCTGTTAGGAGGGAATGGGCTGTTTGAGCAGGCCAGTGAGTCAGCAGCAAGGCATGGCACTGGTTCAGTAGGTGGCACTCTTCCTCTGAAATCCCTGCCCTGCCAAAGCTTTTGTTGGAGCAATTTGGCAAGAGAAGCGTTTCTTGAACGTGACATCAAAGAAAATTCAATAACTTGCTCGTTGGAGGGCTTAGAATGAGTTTTTTCCAGGGCGATTAGGTTGTTAACCTTGCTTGTAATGTGTAATTACATTTTGTCTGCTGCAATTCCTCCTGTAAATCCAGTAGGATGTGATAGCAATCTGCACTTTTGGCCTTAAACTGATTTCTAGCTGTGCTGTGGAAAGAGAAGCTGCTGTTTTGTCAGAGATGGATGGAGTGGTCCACAGCCTTTGTGGAGTTTTTGCAGTGGAAAACGTTGCAGCAGCAAAGTTGAAATAAACTGGCTCCCCAGCAGGGCCCGTTGTAGGAAACTGGACAGAAGCAGAAAGTTGGCAGCAATTTAAAAACAGTGATAGGATTTTCATAAGAAGAATTAGCACGTGTGTAGTGTTCCCTGAAAATGTGTTTTCATTTTCTCAGAGTGAAAATACATTCCTTTCAGGAGGTAGGTGAAGCTAAGGATGCAAAAAACCCAACCAAACCCTGTGTCTCTTTTTAAAAAGATAAAAAGGTGTAAAAAAATGGTGGCTTGAAAAAAGGACATTTTTGCAGGCAAGCTGAGCAGTGTGTTGGGAAGATGTGTTTACCTAAGACAGGGTAATCTCTCTTTTGTAAAATCTTTCTGTTGTGACATTTGTGACTAGGTTTTCTCTGTAAGTTAAAAGACATTTGGCCATGTTTATGAGTTGTTTTTTTTTAAATATTTCCATTCCTCATTTTTCTCTCATTGTGATCAAATGAACGATTGAAAAAACACAACCCTCCAGTAGTAGAAGTTTAAACAGAGACCTTAATTTTTGTGACATTCACGAGGTGCAAAAGTGCTGTGGCTTTTTTCATCTCCCAACATCTTCATGAAATGTCCATTTCACAGAAAGTTTCTGTGTGGTTTTAATACACTCTCCATCCTTTGGAACTGTCACCAGGTGCATTTGCATGAGGTATGTGGACAGAATGTCTTGAAATGAAACACTTGAGTGCGTTGAAGATTTCCTGTCTGTTTGGAATGCTTTTCTGATTAATGCTGCCTTAGTCCTTTGATTAGTTAAGTGTCCTTTAACATGGGCTTGTCTTATGGTCTTTCTTGCACTGTGAAGTCACGAGGACCTAGTTTTGACAGGTAGATGACAGGATAGCATCTCAGTGCACACCTTGTTGGTCACATAGAATACGAAGGTTGATAGTGCTGTGCCAATATTTGCTGTATAGGACATTAAGAAATTGTTGAATGTCACAGTCCATCCTCAACTGGGAAGCTGCCTTTTGTCATGTCAAATATTTAAAAATCTTACTGCCTGTCAGTTTGGAGAGAGAGTTAAGAAGTTAACGTGAGGACCTGTATGAAAATAGTTTGAGGATACCTTCCCTGGCATAGGAGACAAGATGGCCTAGGTCCAAAGTTTAAAAAAAGAAGGCTTCTAATGCTGAATTTCTGGTAATACTCTGCTGGAGGGCAGGGAAGCCAAATGAAAAAGCAGGCAGAAAGGTACTTGGTGGCACTTCAGGGCATGTCTGTAATAAGATCTTTTATACACATTTTGTATGTTGAAGTCCTCCTGTTCTGATTTCTGATTCACATCAGAATATTCTCCTTGTGTATACACCTGACCTTAGTGGGCCTAGAATGGTTAAGTTCCAATTCTGCTGTATTTAGAATGCATATAAGAAAGCATAGCTAATGCTATAGAACTGTCTTCAGGTTTACTCTGCCAGCTGCAGCTGTCTCCATCATCTATGATTGAGTTAGTTGTGCATCCTTAAAAAGTCAGTTTGCATTAGAAATGTAGCTGTTCAGTTAATGCCACTCTCTGCTGACAGTCTGCTTGACATTCCAGTTACTTCATTAATATATAAATATCTATCTAAAAATAGATATTGTCCAATGTCATATGTTAGACTTTCGAGCAAAAGACAGTTTGTGTATTAAAAATCTGTACTATAGTTTCATTTTCATGGTCCAATTAAGTTGTTTTATGGCAATATTATTCTTCCTTATAGTTAACACAAGAAGAATGTAGGGGTACACTATACAAATATAGAACTGAAGAGTTGGATATTGATGTAAGTCATTTGTATTTCTTCTTCTTTGGAAATGTTGGTATTTGTCTCTTTATTTTGATAAATAATAATAATAAACCTCTTGACTTTTGGGTTTGAAATGCACTTCATATACGTGAATCATTGTGAAATTAAGGGACAAAAGACTCTCTCAAAAGCTTCTAACTTACAAAAAAGTCTCACGTTTTAGGTTGAAATTTCAAGCATTACGTCTGATCAAAGGTTAATTGCTTCTAGAAAGGAATTAATTACTTCAGAAGGCAAAAAGCTCTGTCGCTGTAGTTCAGTTATGTGCATGAGAGATGTCATTTCTCAGGAAATATGACTGGTAACTCCAAAACTGAAATTTGGCAATTTGGGTAGTATGGGGTTGCTAGTTGCTAAAGAAAAGGGACTTGCTGTGAAATTGGTAGTGAAAATTACCCACATATATGCATGCATATGCATTTCTAGTCAGCCTTCCACAGTGCAACAGAGAAGGTGTTTTAAGGGACGTTCATTAAAAAGTGAAAAAGAAAGCAGGCTTCACTGTGAAATGCCTTCCTAATTTTAGAATTCTTATTTTGTAGTAATAATATTATAGAGAGATTCAGGTCATGATTTGATCAAGTTATCTTTAGATTACAAAAGATGTTAAAGCTGCAATGCTAATTGTGATCATTTTCTGTTACACACCAGGCTAAGCTTAGCCGTTTATGTGAACAAGATAAAGTGGTGCAAGCACTGGAGGAGAAGCTTCAACAGCTACACAAGGAGAAAGTAGGACAATTGCATTTATTACCTAAAGTGGATGTTATTTTTCATGCTTATTATCAGCACATTGATAACTGAACTAAAACACAGTTCAGCCCAATGATGCAGAACATTAAAAATAATTCTCTTTATTACAATAGTACACGCTTGAGCAGGCTTTGCTCTCAGCAAGCCAGGAGATAGAAATGAATGCAGATAACCCAGCAGCCATACAGAATGTAGTGTTGCAGAGAGATGACTTGCAGAATGGACTGCTGAGCACTTGTCGAGAAGTCTCACGAGCTACTGCAGTAAGTAACATGTTCCCCCCCAGTAAAAACCAGTAAAATTCCCTTCGTGCCCCTTCATTGGCTTGTCTTCCCTTTCATTACATTCCAACTCAGCTGTCTTGGACTTGTTAGTACTTTTGTCCTAAGCAGCTGGAAAATGATCTGGTCACTGTATTCATTGAGTCTTTAACATGTTTTTTGGGTCAGGAAGGACAAACTTGATCAGATATTTGATCTTAGGCAAGAGCAGCTGCAGGATGAAAACCAGAGAAGATTCTGGTGTCATGCTCTCCCTTAATAGTGGGACATCAGATTTAAAAGATAAAGGCAAAGAGTTGGTTTTGCCTACTTATATAAAAAAAAAAAACTATTTTAGTGTCAAATTCTAGCTGTTTGCTGTGATAACACTGATACAGAGTAGGCCCTAGAATAGTAGTTTTAGCCTAAATGTTAGACCATGTTGTAAAAGGAATTGGGGATCAGGGAAAGGAAATCCTCAAGATAGGCTTTCCCTCATTGACTTCTGAATTGATGCTAAGTAGAGTCAACTGCTGGGTGTAGTGAGATGGTAGAACTGGCCTCAAAGAAGTTTTTCTTTTGGCACCTTCTCCCTTCTGGTGTTTGTATTTCCCATACATAAACTAATGGTGTCTTAGCAGTCCTGGGGCATTCCCTGGCAACCTTACAAGGCAGGTTGGATGACTTGAAGTGTGTCCTGCATGGGTTTTCTACCTTGGTAGGACAGCTGAAGACCCACGTGCCTGCTCATGATAAAAACATACTCTGAAGATTTTGCCCTTGCCCATCTTTTCTGTTTGTGTAAAGACAAAATGTTGTTTGCTTGAACTCCATCCAGTGTCATTAGAAAATCAAAAAGCTGTTGAAACATTGCATTCTCTAAAATAGGCCATGGTTTAGGCATTGCTGCTATTTCTTTCTGCATTACTTCCTGAAGCTTCATGCTGCTGAATAAAGGAAAAGAAACATGCATGAAAAAGACAAATGTGCTTGCATACACAGTATTTGAATGAGCATCTGTAATTCTTTACTTCTGTTAAACACTTAGGAGCTGGAAAGAGCTTGGAGAGAATATGATAAACTGGAGTATGATGTAACTGTGACAAGGAACCACATGCAGGAGCAGCTTGATCGACTTGGAGAGATTCAGGTGTGGCAGAGATCTTTGTGCTTCAGACATTTCCATTCTCTTTCAGAGGGGGACAAGTGGTTCATTAACTTGCAGGGTTTAAAATGAAATTAATTTGTAAGTTCTGAGAAGGTCTTCAGCTTTTCCTGTTTTCTTGAAACTTGCTTTTCTGTTTTGGAGCCTCCTCTTTCTGTTTTAGTGATGGAGTATTTTTCTCAGACCTGAGCTGCTATCACAGTTGTATTAAATCTTCACATGAATCCAGCCATTTAACTGAGTATTTTACAATGTAATTGAATCACTCTATCAAAAGAAATTACAATAAAAACCATTCCAGGCTTTGCTTCAAGTCTGAAGAGTTCTGTCCATACATTCTCTGCAATAGGCAGAGAGGTGTGAATGTCTTTCAGACTAATTGAGTGGTTTAAAAAATAAAAACAAGGTTTTCTGACTTTTTCCTTGTGCCATATATTCTCATTTGTTGCCTGTCTGTGCTGTTGATTTACTGGCAGACTGAGTCAGCAGGGATACAGCGTGCTCAGATTCAGAAGGAACTGTGGAGAATTCAAGATGTTATGGAGGGTTTGAGTAAACATAAACAGCAGAGAAGCTCTTCAGAGGCAGGTAAACATTGTTTCTAGCTCCTATGGAGTGAGATTGGATTTTATACATTTTTAAAGGATGAGCTCCATACTTGGTATTGTATGTTTGAAAAAATTGTACTGCTGCTTACTCATCTGTTTCAAGTTGATGCTTTGTGTATTTGTTTGATAGCAACAGGTTAAAGTTCATCTTTTAAAAGCTCTTTATTGAAAATAATTTTTCTCTTTTTTTTTTTTTCTCTCTACACCTTTCCCCATCCCCCTAAACAGGCATAATGGGATCAAGGACATTTTCTGCTATTAAATATAAAAATGAGGTATGGTTTTAGCATATTTACCATTTTAGTATCACTGAGTTTCTCACATGCCTATGATAAAAATGAGCATTATTCTAGTCGTTTGAAGGATGTCTGAAGTTTGCATTCAGTATGTTTCTGCATTGTGAAAATACTGCATTGTGAATTAATTTTCAAAACTGGTATCTCCACTAGTAATTCTAACACTTTTCATTTGTTCTGTGTCTTGATATTCTCTTTGGTATGGTTCTCTCTTCCATTTCTCACCTTTTCCTCTCCCTAGAAACACAAACCCTTATTTATGGATTTGTTTTCTACCCACCACACTTCTCATGGGAAGAAATATGCTGGGTTTTATGTCTGTTCACATGTTGAGCCTGGTTCTCAGATGGCCAGAGCACCCACAAGAGCAGCTGAAACTGTGGGAGCTCCCAAATGTTCAATTCCTCTGAAAATCTGGCTAGAAGTTACAGTTTTAAAGGGACATTGTCATGGGTGTCTGAAGTGTGTCCACGATACATGAGACTTACAGAACTTCCTAAAAGTCTCATTTCTGTAAAAATATTTTTAAATATCTTGAATTTTATTTTTTTATGGACGATTCAGAATTCATACGTGTCCAACAGAAAGTGCAGGTGTTAAAATGCAAAATCTTGATAAGCTGAATAATGAAACTTCTGAAGTATTTCAGCCTAGTTAGTAGTAATACAATAAAAAGCAAACAGAAATCCCAAAAGAAGATGAAAGAAAATAAAGCCATCTTGCTCTTGGGTTTTGAGTTTTTTTTCTGCTTTGTTGGGAATTTTTGGTTTTCTTTTTCCAGCGTGACATTGTCCCTTTAATTCCAAAAATCTATAGCTGCTGTAGCTATGGTAATATCTTTTTTTCTTTTTAAGTTATAAATAATTGTAACAGGTGTGCACATCTAAATAAGGTGACTATTCTACAATCTTTAGGAAGAGGAAGTAGTCCCACCTCGTCCTCCACTCCCTCGGTCCTATGACTTTACAGAGCATCCTCCCATAATCCCCCCTCTGCCCAGTGATAGCAGCTCCTTGCTCTGTTATAGCAGGGGCCCAGTACATCTGCCAGAAGAAAAGAAGATTCACCAAGTTCAAGGATATCAGAGAAATGGATCTTACTGTGTAAGTGGCTTCAGCTGCCACGTTGTTCTTGAAGCATCCCCCTTCCTTTGCACAGCCACGACTTTTGTTTTGTCATCTGGCTGCTTTTATCTTTTGTCATCTCGTTTGACTTCT
This sequence comes from Ceyx melanurus, assembly GCA_024611195.1. Classification (NCBI taxonomy): domain Eukaryota; kingdom Metazoa; phylum Chordata; class Aves; order Coraciiformes; family Alcedinidae; genus Ceyx; species Ceyx melanurus. The sequence continues at coordinate 52,240 of JANHGL010013637.1, forward strand.
GTTTATAGCTCCATCATTTGCTTTTCCCCTTTTCCTGTCATAGTCATCACATACATAAAATGTCTTAAGACTTAAATCCTTGTATCTGAGGGAATTTGAGAAAATGAAATTCTTCAACTCTTAAGTCCTTCTAAAACTAAGATCAGAATCAGTTTTTTTTTGCTGAGGCCTTGGACAGATGTTTCCTGACTAAAACTCAAAACCAAAAAAAACCAAACCAAAACAACCTCCACATTTTTATAGCAATTTTTGTGTAATTTCTGAAAGTCTGTAAATGTCACTCAAATTAAGTACCAAGAAATACTGCTGCAATAGAACTTGAACAAGGAAATGATGTATTAAGTGAGAGCAGAGCTGTCACAGAAGAACTGCTTTGAGTCTTAAGACATAACTGCTTGTACAAAAAGGCCTGTTTGCTTACCTCACAACTTGTTGTTCCTCAGGGTCCTGACTATAGGCTCTATAAGAGCGAGCCAGAGTTAACTACAGTAGCAGAAGTGGATGAATCCAATGGTGAAGAAAAAACAGAACCCATTTCGGAATCAGAATCTGCTGCTAAAGGTTTGTCCCCGGGCAAGGTATTTCCACTTCAGCCCTTTGTCAGGAGGAACACACAGCTTGAAAGCTGTATCATCCTTTGTGTCTCTGTAGCTTGTCCATTTCTTAACGTGGTGAAACAGCTTCTACGATAAAATAATGATTTAATTATCTGACAAGAAAGATTTCAGTCAATTGCACCGCAGAAAAATCAAACATTACACTCACCAACAACCCTGAAATCCTTATTGACACCATGTCTAATCACATCACTCACATTCCCCACACACCATTCCCTTGAACAATTACCCATTTGATGTTCTTGCCCTTGAACAATTATGCAGTTTTTGAATCAGGCTCCCTATGTTATGTCACTGGAACGTCCAAAAAGGCAGCACAGCAGAATTTTCAGGCTCTCATAAGGCAGGGAAACAATGTCTTTTTCTTTTTTTAATCTTGTAATTGTTGAATTGCCTTCTGTCCCCTGATATAATAGGAATAATGATCATGACCTTGGAGTGTATAGACAATAAAGGTCTTTGCAATTGCTAAATGCTTTGGATTCTTCTCTTCATCTAGCTTCCATAAAAGCTACTAATTGCTTGGTAGAGTCTTTTACCAGGGAGTTGCTTCTCAATTCTGTTTGTTAAAACACACAGAATAGTTTGTTAAAGGTGACTTCATGAAAAGCAGCCTGAGCACCTCCCAAAAAACATATTAAGAGCTTTTAGAAAGAGTAAATGAACTTACCCATAAAGTAACTAAACCTACCCATAAAGTAACTAAACTTACCCATAAAGTAACTAAACTTACCCATATTTTCTTTACCATAAGGATTGATGTTTCTGGTGTCAGCAAGACCCCAGCCTTCTGTTCTGGTGGTTTGAGTAAGCATGGGCTTTGCAGGCTGGTGCAGGAGCACCAGAATTTGACCAAGAACTATGATTGTCCTTAGATTCTGATTTTTCATCAACAGTAATTAAAGTTTCTGAAATTAAGGTTTGTTTATTAAGAGTGTGAGTGACCCTATGCTATGTAATAAAATTAAGCTTGCACTTACCAGTCAGTACAGATTCATTACGGTATTTGCTGAGATACAATTTAAGATAGATAAAATGTCTTTAAAGTTGATGGTGAAAACTACAAGGTTTAGCCTGAGATTTGCTAATCATCAACCACCTAAATTGAGAGGAAATATGAAAATAAAAAAGCTTTTCTAGTTCATTGTGCATATGGCTGTCCTAGTTGCTTCTCCTGTGAGCCATATCCCTCTCTTTTCAAAGGGCAGCAGTCAAAGGGAAATGTTTCAGTGGCACTAAGTAACCCTTCTAGCTAACTGCTGGCAGAGGAGGATTTACAGTCTGAGTGGTGCATAAAGGTGGCACAAAAGGCAAATGGACTTCTACTGTCTTTTATCCTTTTCATGCCTAAAGGAGGTACCAAATACTGCTTTATAGTTGTTCTGAGTGATGGATTTGACATTCAAATACCTCCAGATGATTTTTCAGCCTATCAAGCAATTGGGAGAAATTATTGTGCCTCACTGAATCAGTATATTCTCTAAAATCTGTGCAACATCAGGAAAACTAAGGAGAAATAATTTGTCTATCAAAGATGACATCATATCTATTTTTTTTTTTTATCAGCAAGGAAACTATTTTTTAATAGTTTGATTTCCTGCATCTGTCAAGGAGCAAAAACAAAGCAGTTGTTGTTTCTGTATCTTTTGGTACGTTTTCACTTGCTGTATTTTTCTACCAACTTGATTACATTTTGGCAGGGCTTTTCTGAGTAGAAAAACTGGTGGTGGATCTGGTTCTGAGGACACAGAATACCCTCAGCTCCTGCCCAGACACAGCCTGTCTGCTTCAGTTCCCAGGGCCAAGCACTGAGAGCTGCAAGGCTGGGCACAAGCACAGCCACATCAGAGAACACAGGCTGGGTTGATACCAGTGCTGATGCAGGAACCACATTCCATACAAACAAACAAACAAAAAAGACCCAACACTTGCATAAAAAAAAATGGAAAAACCTTTAGGAATAAAGATTAATAACAAACTGCAATGCCAAGGCACAGGGCTTGGACACACAGACTTACTGCCTCTTCTGTTCCCCCTCCTCTCTCTTGTTCTACATCTGTTCTAGAAAACAAGCAACTGTTTTGGCAATGCTTTGCATGATGCTTAGTACATTTCTTTACTGTTCTGCAGGCTCACATTTTCCTGTGGGAGTTGTGCCACCCAGAACCAAATCACCAACACCAGAGTCTTCAACCATAGCATCCTATGTGACTTTGAGGAAGAATAAGAAGCTAGATCTGAGAACGGTATAAAACAGCCTTGGAGCATTGATGGATAGAATGTGTTCATTTCTAAGTTTAATTTATTTACTTAAAATTGGTAGTTATTTTTTTTTTCATTTACTGCACATAAAAATCACTGTTATTAAAATATAATATGCTAGCTTAATGGAGACAACTGTAGAAGGAATAACAAGGGTATAAAGGTCATGTGTGTTAAACCACATGGAGATTTCACTCCACAAGGTGGACAAGAATTAAAGGAGTCTAGTAAGTGACTGAAGTTCACACTGCAATTGAAAGGACAGGAAGCATCTTAGGCTAAAACTTCTGAAGTAGTGAGATTTGGTTTGAGGCTATTTAACAGCCCTTGTATAACAAAGACAAATGGGTTTATTTATTACTGAAATGATTGGGGAAAGAGCTAAAGCAACCAGAAAATAAGGATACAGCAGGAGGTATGTTCCAAGTAATAAGCTTGGAATTTCAGATTCACCCCTGGAGGCAGTTGGGGCAAAAGCAAGGAAAAGTTTAGCAATAGTTGTGGTGTGAATAGAAGGGAAGTTGTAGGAAGCAGAGGAGGGAGAAGATGGCAGGATTTGACTGTAGAAAGAATACCACTGGTCAGAAGGGAAATCAGTTACTGTGAATATTCTGGATTTAGCTGATGAGCCAGAAGTCTTTTTTGTTTCTGTAATACAAAGTAAGGAACAATCTGAAAATCAGTGGGTTTCAAGAACAGAGCAGGTAAAGTGATGGTTGTTCTTCTGGCAATAATCTAATGCTCAGAATTACATTAAGTGGTGACAAATCCATAGAATCATAGAGGTTGGAAGAGACTTTTAAGATTAATTGCAAACATATATACTGCCAAGTTCACCATTAAAGCACATCCCTAAGCAGCACATCTGCACATCTTCTCAATACCTCCAGGGATGGTGATTTAACCACTTCCCTGGGAAGCTTCTTCCAGGGCTTGATAACACTTTTGGTGGAGAAGTATTTACTCATATCCTATCTAAACCTCCCCTGGTGCAACTTAAGGCTGTTTTGTTTTGTTTCAGTCTGCACTTGCCATTAAATGATGCCCAGCTGTAGTTGTTCTTGAAATAAAAAGGCAGAAATCACTATTAGATCAATTGGTACAAATGTCCTGGATCATTAAATTTTGATTATGTTTCTGTCTCCAAATGTCTGGCAAATTGTTTCTACTTGATAAGCTGTCTGAGGCAGTATCTGCCCATTCTCTTAATCATTGGCAATGATCATGTCCCTGTTAAAAAAGCAAATTATTCTTTTTACTTTGAATTTCGGTGTTCATTCGTTAATAATTGGTTCTGGTGCTTCACTTTTTTCTGCCCTCTAGGAAATCATTAGGTGATCTTTTCTGATAAGCTGGACAAGTTAAAATCTTGCCTTTTTAAAACCAAATCTATATTTATTTTCCATTTCAGGAAAGACCAAGGAGTGCAGTGGAGCAGCTGTGCCTTGCAGAAAGCACACGGCCCCGAATGACTGTGGAGGAACAGATGGAAAGAATAAAAAGACACCAGCAAGCTTGCCTGAGAGAGAAGAGAAAAGGACTCAATATTATTGGCATTTCAGACCAGTCTCCTTCACAGAGTCTGCCATTTGTCAGAGATAATCCATTCAAATTGGCACAGGTGAGTCTCACCTTATTGAAGAACTTTCAAGTGTCCAATTAAGAAAAAAAAAAAAGTTGGGAATTGTTCTTTTTCCCAATTCTCATGATGCTCTAGGTGCCTGTTTGAGACTGTAGAGTAGCAACCAATTCTCTGCCATTTATTTAAACCATACACAAGAGAAAGGGAAAAGGCAAGCTTTGTGGGTAAAGAGAATGAAGATTTAATTGCTTGTTATTAACCAGGAAATATCCTAAATATAAATCTGGAAAAAAAATTAAAAAAAGATAAACCCAAACCCCAACTAACAAAAAAACCCACCAGAGTGCTTCAGGAGAAACGAGCTCATAGATTCTGAGTAGTGGATGTTAGACAACCTACTACTTTCTAACTGTTAAGAATTCGTTTTCTTTTGCAATAGCTTGTTATCTTTTTATTTTAACTCTTCTGGCACATTTTTTCTCCTCAGAACACACTGGTTTAGATCTATTTTACTTTTTTTGCAACACCACATAACATTTCCTGCTTTGTTCACATTTTAACATCCCATTTTCAAAACCCAGATTAAATGCACTGTACTGTTAGGAAGTCACATCACATATTTCCAAGTAAGTTTTAAATTGGATTTTTTTTTTTACCTTCCACAGCTGCTTAAACTGCTTTCAGTGCAGTTGATAGAGCATTGATCTCCAAAATACACTGAATTCAAGGCCTGCCTTTGCATTAGAGCATCTGTACTTGGGATTACATCATGAATGCTCTATATGACACGGGTGGTCCAAATAGTTGTGTGATTAACACTGCCTTCCTCAAGAAGAGGTTGTGCAAAGCAAAGCTTTACAGATGCAGCTTTTGCAGAGGTGTTTGAGCTTTACCACCTCCTTACAGGATCATTTCATAGCTCAGGGTGAGGAAACTGCAGTCATTTGTCTTGTACCTGGTTAGCCAGCACGTTGGGAGCAGAGTGGGAGATGTGGCCAAATCCTCTGTGCCAAGGATTTTGTTGGTGTCAGGGTGTTCAGTCTTCTGTGTGAAATCAGTGCTACATGGAAAAGAAATTTCTGGAGCAGGAGAGAAGCTGGCTGAATTGAATCTGTTGCTGGCAGTCCACATTTTGGATCACAAGTTTTAATTCTTCCACAGTGCTGCTTTGCAAAAAGCCCCAATGTGAGGTAATACACTGGAGTAAGAGCTCTTGTTTTTAAAAGCATTGTTTTTATATGATTTAGAATGGATATGATTCTGTATCAAATCGATTTTCATACAGAAAAATGGTGCAGTTGCATTAAATGCTGGAAGGCTTTTCAACTGGATTTTGCTTGTTTAAGAATTGGAGGAAAAAGTGGGTTTTCTAAACAGCCCACTACTTACACTCTAATTCATTTTGCTGCTCTGCCAGACAGTGTTTGCAGTTCAGTTTTAAGGCACCTCTACCATCCTTCCACAATATTTTTATATCACATTATTCTCTGTTCAGATGTCCTCTGTTAAATCAGTTAACAGCAGAGACTAGAAGATAGTGAGGATGTTTGGATAAAGTACATGCAGATGCACTGTGAATTTTAGACTGAGAACAGTTTTCATCCATCTGTTTGGGTTTTTTTTTAATCAGGAAAACCTGTTGTTTTAAGAAATCAGTACTTAGGAATGCAAATAAAAATGATGCTGAGCCTGTGTGTAATGGAGAGAGAAATGAATGAAATTTCAGAAGATAAAGGTGACTAATAATGGAAATGCTGAAGATAGAGGAGTGATGCAGGAAGTACAGTATAGAGAAAAAAATGGCTAGGCTGACCTGTTTTGAAAGGTATAAAAAAGAGAAAATTCTAGAGCCTTAACAATTTCCATTTTCCTTTTTTTTTTTTAAAGATTTTTGTTCTTAATGTTGTTTTTTAATCCCAGTTAGAGGACTCAGAGCTGAGACTGTGATCATGTTTGTAAGAAAACATCTGTATATCCATTTTGTTCCACAGAATCGAAAAAAGGATGACACTGTGTCTAGTAACATGAAGGAATTTGAGAGCACCAGTAAAGAAAATAATTTGAGTCAAACCAATGAAAGTCCTGGAGAAGAAATAGCACAGCTAAAACACGATGGGGAGCAAGAACTCAATTCAGGGTACACTAAAGAGGTACTAAACTCCTCCTGATTGAACTGTTCATCAGCCTGTTGTGCAGCAGGAAAATGTTTAGAGCCACAGACAGAGGAATGTGGGAAATGGAGCCAGTTCCTTTAGCTTGGAAGATAAGATTTCTTTTTGGATATAAAAATACTCTATAGAGAAGTGCAAAATTGTGTCACATTTCTCTGTAGCTGAGATACTCAGTTTTCTTCTCTGTGGTTTTCCTAAATTTCATTTGACTTGATGTGTTACTATCTTGATTGATTGACACAGAAGAAAATGATGGTCTTTACTTCTTCACAAGCCTGATACCAGTGCATCTTTGACAATAATAATGTCATTGCTTGGGATATAGCAGTGTAGCTTTTGGCAGTCAGTTAATACAGCTGACATTTGGTTGGTGTCATGGCTCTAGTGCTTCAAAGAGTTGATAGGGAGCAGAATGAAGCTGGCACAAGAATTTCTAGATGGAAGTAGGCAGCATAGTCTGCCTCTTTGTTAAATCTGTATACCTTTAAAGGAAAAATGATGTAATACACTTTGGTTGGTTGTATCTAGTCAGACCTTGAAGAGCAGTGTTCACACTTAGCAGAAATACATTCCAGCAGCTGGAATCTTTGTTAGCATTGTGAAGAAAGGAATAGCAGGAAAAAAAATAGGCAGGCTGGAACAATCCAAAGAGTTCAGTAAGTTCTGGAAGTTGTTAAGCCAAGCCCTGCCCATCAGCTCTGGTGTATGTTTCAGGATAACTCTATTAACCTGAATGGTATTGATAAAAATTTCTGAAGTTATGTAATTCTGAGTTACTAAGTTTACATGATGGCAAAATTTGTCTTTTAATAAAACTGCTTCCTGATAACTGTATTTCTTCTCTGCCACTTAGTGTGTGTTACAGCTTTTGGTTTCATTATTTCAATTTTTTTATAGCTGACAAAAACTGATGATGTTTTATCAGATGCATATGTTGTATCTGACTCAAAAGAAGTGAGTAAAGAAGAGAGAGCAGCAAAGGAAAAGAAAAATAAATTGGAAGAAACACATGATGGTGATATAAGGTAAAAACAAGATGTTCAGAGGCTATTTTAAACTTGCACGTTGTATTTATTAGCTGAATGGACCAAGCAAATAATGAAACACTGCCATAAATAGTTATATGGTATATTGATATGGTTTTGAGTGGTTAACATGTAGAGAAATCTGGTGAGAATCCTAACCACTGCAGGGGTTCAGAAAGAGGTGATGAGTTGGTGGGTGAAGCAATGTTTATTTTCAAGTATTGCCCCAGTTATAAACAGAACTGGTTCTCATCCTTGCTCTGAGATACCAAATGTATTTAGTAATGTCAGCTCAAGCACTTTAAATATCTGCTGATATTTAGGAGCAGACTAAACAGCTTACTTATTCTGTATCTCCTGCTTTAACTTTCACTCCACTATTTTGAAGCATTGCAGAATCAGAGGAATATTGTGTCTTGGATATTGCCAGTGTAAGTTGCACTGCAGATCTTAACTGAGTTCTTATATTAGGTCATTATTTTCTCCCAGCACCCTTCAGCAAAACAGATCCTACACGGTAGGAGACTGCATGAGTATGTAAAGGAATTCAGCTGCCAGTATTTTTTTTTTCAGTCTAACTTTCCAAGGTAGAAGGGTTTCAAAATAAGTGCTTAATTTCTCTTACACAAACCTGCAAGTTGAAACTTTTTTCTATTAACAGAAGAAAATTAAACTGTAACTCCTGTGCTTAGTGGTTAACACCTGAAATTAAGTTAAAGTGAGCTCTAAACACTGTGCTTTTTTTTAACCAGCTTGCAGTGTGTGACCACAGTTACAAACCACAAACCCAAAACCAGCTCAGAAGAAAGTGAAGTAGCTAGTGTTCAAGAACAAGAAGGGATTATGACTTCATTTGAATTAGCAGCACAGCCTTCAAAAGGAAATCAGGCAACAGCAGGTATGGAAAAGAGTCTGACTGAAGCATAACTTATGCAATATGTATGTAAAGCTTTATTTCATTTTGATAATGTCTTTTGATGCTGTGAAACCCTTGTAAACTGAAAACACTGAGCTAGGCTAGTCTAGATGTCAAGTGTTTTGTTTTATAAGGTAGAGAAGCAAGCTTCCCAGCAGACAACTACAGACATTATATTTTTGTGAGGTTTCTGATTGCATTTAATTCAGGGAACTAAAGAACTGTTGCCAGAAATTGAGCCATTGAGTTGTTGGTTGGAGCAAATCCTTCCCTACTCATCTTGTAAAACAACATCTCAGTTGTGAATAGGTATGGATTATTTACCCTTACTTTCTTGCTAACAGATGGCCTCAGGTACACTCAAGATTGAGGAAACCTTGAGAGTTTCCAATATATCTGGTAGATTGTGAGCTACCTAGTAAAAGAACCCAGTTTGGTCATTTCTCAAGAATAAGAATAAGTCAGCAATCCTTTCTGTGACTTTAATAAGCAAAACCAGAGCTTGTAAATACATTTTAAATTACTCAGCAGCAGTGAATCTGAGCTGGGATATAAAGATGGATCTGAGAGTATCCTGAATATTGAAGTTTTACATTTTGGGTTTGTTCTCTCTCTGTCTCTTTGGAACATAAACAACACATCAGCATTCATGTGTCCGTTGGTTTCTCTGTTGGTGGTGTTTAATCATTGAAAGGCCTGAGAAATGATGTTTCTTTAGGACAGCTATGCTCTCCTCTCAAGTTGTGCTGCTTTTTCTGATCAGATGTTAAGTCCCCACATGTGTAACATTCATTTGGTTCTGCTTCTAGTTATTACAGCTTGAAATGGTGATGTTTTTCAAGCTTAGCTTTCTTTTGACTTGAAATCATGCCTTCTGTAACTTGTATTCTTCTTTGTCTTGCTGTATCACAGTGCAAAGTTTACCTTCTTCACCAGACTCGTCCCTGTCACCAGCTCCACCCACACAGACACAGCTCACAGAAGGATCCCATTTCATGTGTGTATAGTTACAGAGAAGTACGTCTCTTCTTCCCACCCCTCCTGCCATTTCCCTAGGATTTTCCAACTAGATGTATTCTAGTTCTTTTCCCAAGAACCATCTGTTGACAGCACTTGGCAAGACAAAATTATCTGCAAGGTTCAGTCTAACCAGAAACCAAACCAAATAGATGTATTGATTTGCATGCAATTAATGTATTCTCTGTCCGAGTACAAAGAGAAAGGATTAATTGGCTTCTCAAGCACAACTGGGCAAGATAATAGCCCTTGGAATTCTATGAGAGACCTAAGCTGCTACAAAACAGATACCCAGTGAAGGTATGAGCTTCAGTCATGGGAAGAAGCAAATAGAGCTTGATCTCTTAGCTTTGTGTAGGAGGAAATAATCTAATGGCCCAAAGAGCTTACTGACTTAATACATACATGACAAACAGAAGGGGAAAAATGAGGGTATTTCTATAGAGACAGCCCTACACAGCTTCTCTGCCTTTGGCATAGTAGGTGATGTATAGGAATCAAGTGAGAAAGCCTGAGGTAGGCTGGATTTTACATGTTCCTACCTGTGGTGTTAGCTACTTAATGAATGGAAACAGAATGTTAGGTAAGCATCTGTGTTTATGCAGGTGTTTAAAGAAATGGGTAGGATACCAGTGTGAATGCTTCAGCACTTCACTCAATCCACATTTCTTGGTTGTTGTCAGGAAGTACCTGTTAAAATAAGCTTTTACTGAAAGGATGAGCTTTGTTTCAGTGGGAATGTTAAATGCCATGGTTCTTGTCACTGAAGAAAACAAAAATTAAGACATTTTCAGTCATTTATCACAAGGGGATCAGGAAATGCATTTTTTACTCCATTACCAAAGTTCAATATTAACAAAATTACACTTATTATTAATCACAGACACCTTTGTTTTATGAATTATGGGCAGGATAACTACTTTTTTTTTTTTCTCCAATTAAAAAAAAAGCATTGATTTTAGTCTTTTTTTCCTATTGAGAGAGTGGAAAAAACACTCCTTGCACTCAGTACTGACACTTCTGTTGCTGCCTTCCTGATGGATGTGATCAATCATGATTAGATTCAGCTTGAACTTTTGTGCTTTTAGTCAAAATTTTATTCCAGAACTATTGAGAAAAGTGGGACTATTCAGGTTTTTTTCTGAAAATACTGATGTAATTAATGCTTTTCAGTTTCACTGTATAAATACACATGCATTTGTCATGCATTGAAACCAGACAGACATGACCCCCTCAACTCAGTTTCAGGTCACTAGTGAAACTGAAATTTCCCTGCTGAATTCTGCCTGTAGCCTCTCTTGGAAGGGAAAGCAGCCAATAACTTCACCAGAAATGAGCTACCAATTACTCAAGTTGCTTTCAGCTCTTGTGATCAGATCAGCAAATCCATTTGATTTTGAAGGATTTATGCTAAATATGTGAAGCAAAAGTGAAGCACTTGAGTAGTGAATTGCTTTGTAACTTCAGAGCAGTACCTCTGGGGTGGCACTTGTAAAACTAATGCTGTGTTTACATATACCTCCCCCCAATGGGGAAAGGATTCCAGAACCTCAAATACTGCTGGAAAAATGGGTGCCATGAGATGTGTGTCAAGGAGATGTCTGAAGTACAGACTGCTTGCCTGCAGTCTTTACTGCCCTTTACCTTGTGGGGCTGCCAATCCAGCATTGCATGCTTTGTGCTCCACTGAAAGATGGGTCTTTTCAGAGCTCAGTGGCTCAGATGCAAGAAATCCTGTGAGGCAGAGGGAATTTCAGAGCTCTGGGATCAGCCCTCTTCATGCACAACCAAACATTGCAGGCAGCATCTGGAAAATGTGTGGTAGATTTCAGAGAATAATGAGGTAATACCTATGTTTGGCTTTTATGGTCAATTAGTAAAATGATACTCTTGGTGTGGTGCCAGGGGAATTTGGCATTGGAAGCTAGGGGTGTAGGATATTGTAGGACCAAGGAAAAACCCTTTAACACAAAGCTGCTTTCTCTGTCACAGCCCTTGCTCTTCAGAGACAAATCTGGAGGAGGAATTGATACTATATCACTACTGGTTATAAATATCACATTTACAGTGAGCAATAGGGATACTGACATGTTATACAGCACCTGGATCCAAAGCTCAAACATTTTTATTAACTAACTCTTAAAAACTATTTCTAGAAATCCTTTCAGCTGTTACCAAAATGCAGCAAGCTCTGGGTAGAGCACTTGAACTTAGAACACCTCAGTGCTTTGCTGCCATCACAGTGGAGCAACTGAGTAATACTTTATCCCTCTTCAAACTGTGCCTGTCACACATAAGAGCAGTTAGGGCCTTTGCTGATATTACCATGATCTGGAGGTGGAGTACAACAGAGTAAAACTCTCAGAATCAACAAGTTTTCAAAGTTGTGGAAATTAAAAAATAAAAAGTTTGCTTTTCCTTGCTGTATCTGGAAAGAAATATATCAGGAAAAAATCATTTTTGGAAGCTGATTTCTAAAATCTGTTACTGTGTTCTGCATCATTGACAACTCCTGCTAGGATGAGGTCAGAAATTCCTTGCTGTGTTTGATTCCAGGGCTTGCTTTAGACAATATTTTGTTACTAAAATAGAGTAACTGAACCTGTGTCTGTCTTTCAGCACTAATGGCTTCTGTTGAAACAATTCATGCCTGAGATGTGTGGACCCGACCTATGAAAATATGAGAAGATATTGTACAGTATATTTTAAATCTATGAAATTCATAGTTCTGATGCTTTTGGCCGCAGAGCATCATTTTATCACTTCCTGGAAAATGTTTATTCCAAGAGAGCTTTAAATGGCCCACATGTACACTCAACAACCTTCAGATTGTTCTCCTGATACCACCCTGCTGCTATGATTTCTGTGCACATCAAGCAAAAGCTCTTTGTAGTGTGCAACCTACAGTCACCACTTTATTTGGTATTCTCCAGAATTTAATGTTCCTTTCATTAGAGATCACCTAAGTTTAATTTTTTTGCTTCTTTTACATGCATAACTTGGTTAATTTCACATATCACCACTACACCTTGTTTTACACTTTTTCAACACTGCAATTTATTGTTTAAACATTTTCTTTGTAAAATTTTTATATATATATATACATATAGATCTATTTAAAATGTGCCATTTTTATTATTGCTTAGTAAAAAAATGTCCTGTTTCTGCTGTAATTATTTCTTGGTCAGGTTCCAATGTCAGCAGTTACTGCCACACTTCTGTCAACATAGACATTAATGTTAGTGGTTATTTTTTCTTCAAAAAAATGGAGTGTAGGTATTTTGAGGTACTGGGCTTTTCCTTGTTGGGTTAGGGTGTGTACAGCAATAAGCAGGTTTTCAATCCAGTACTTAGTTTGTGTACAAATGTAATTATGTTCATTGTGTATATATTATACAATGAGCACATACAATGTAAGTATAAGAAGCCACTTATTACTGTTCAAATACCAATGTTCATATCCCATTTCTTTTTTTATCATATTAAATAAATGTTGATGTTCTTAAGGACTTGTATGGTTAGTGTTTCTTCCAGTAAACAGATGTCACACTGTGTTCCACCTTTTGCTGTGGGGAATGCAACAACTCATTGGAGACATCACCTGTCAACCAGAGTGACAGACTCTTAAGAGATCCCAGTCTTCCTCCTCAGGAAAGAATAAGGCTGCAACACAGAACAAACAGCCTGAGACTGAGATGCAAGAAACTCAGCTCCTGACTCTCCCAGGCTTGTATCATGGTGTTGGAATAATCACTTAGTCATTCTCTGTATTTTTCCCTCCCTGTCTCACTGAGGTGTGCTGAGTAGTAACTCAGTCCTTGCAGGTGCTGAATGCTATGTTCAGTGGGGTTAAGGAGAGAAGTGAAGATGCCTTGAGGCTTTGACATCTGCAAAGCATCTTCCAGAAACTACAAGAAAACCTGAAACAATTTGTCAAGTGCCATCATGCTGCAGATGTTGCTGGCTTTGCTCTTCCATCTCCCACAGCTGCCTGAATGCGCCTGAGACAAAAGGGGGTTGGAAAAGAAGGATGAAAAATGAGAAGATTGAAGGGAAAGCTTTTGAATCTAGGATGTAAAGCTAAGATATCTTTTAAAGGTTCGGGCAACCACTGTGTTCTTCAGTGCATGTGTGTGCCAGAAGTGGCAAGGCAAGTTTCATAAGACAATCACTGCCAGCTCCTGTTGTGCTTTTTTATCAGACAAATCATATCCTGTTCAAGTTCATGTTGCTGTGCTAGAAGCAGGATCATTGCTTGTGCTTTTCCACAGAGGAGTGCCTCAGACCAGCACACACTTTGAAATTAACTCTCTGTCACTGCCCCCTGAGTAGAAGTTTGTGTTCCTTGTACTCTCCTGCCACTCCCTGCTCTGCTGACACTTCTTCCTGGGGCTCTTTGCCACAGACAAAGTACACAGTCTGGCTACACATTTTGCCATTTTCTTTGAAGAGTGAAGAAATAGGAAACAATTTAGCAGCGGAGTTTGGAGAGTTACAGTGAAAGAAACAGCTGAAGGTAAGATTAATAATGATGAAGGCAAGACAGTATCCAGCTCAAAGTTTGACCAAGCAGCCTTTCTTCTAGCCCCAGATTAGTGCATTCTTTCATCCAAAACCCAGAGCAAACAGGAGAAATGCCATTTTGGCGTTTAAATTTTGTTGGGTTTTTTTAATTGCTCAACTCTGAAGTTTAAATTCAGTGGCAGCACACGGAGCACCTGGGGCAAAGCAAATAGGACACACCCTTGTTCTCTCCCTAACCCTTCTGGAGAGTGCTTCAGCTGGCAGGCCTTGCAATTGCTTCCTGTCCTTGCTGCCAAGAAGAGAATTGCAAGCAATAAAGGGAAGAATGACTAAGTGGTTTGGGGACATTTCTGGCTCCTGGCTGTATTTAAAGCAGTTGTCAGTTTGGTGTGTGTGCGAGGACGGGGAGAGAGGGAGGATTGGCAAGGTTTTGCTGGCACAGCTTTGGCAAAGCTGGCAGATGCCAGTGATGCAGGAATGCAGTGATGCTCACAGACTCATTTCACTTCCTGTGGGCACTTGCAGCAAAGACTTCCAGCCTCATTGGGTGCTCTGTTTTTTGTGTCTTCTGGAACAACAAAAAAAAAGTGTGGCTTTGTGTTTTCACAGAGCATCTACTGTCTCTGACCTCAGCAGAACAACTCAGCCCAGAGGGCATCCTCCCGAGGTATAGAAATATCAGAATACTGATAGTATCAGCCTTCAAACATCTATTTTAAGTTTGTATCTAGGATATTTTTCTATTTCTGATTGCTTTATTGCCTATTGCACTGACACATGTATATATGGAACGTGCTTTTTTTTCAAAAGCAAGAGTCCTTAGGAATAATGCAACACATTCTCTACAGATGTTCATGCTTTTCAGAACCAATTACATCTATTTTTGTCTTTTGTTCACCATTTGCATTGTTCCAAGACTACTAGAGAATGTGATTCTTTTAAGTCCCTTAATAAAGTGACATTACTCAAAAAGTTATGGTTGGTGTCTTGGCAGTTTTTGTATGTCATGAACTGGCTCAAAGAGAGAGACTTCAGCAGGCACTTGAAAGCCAAACCTTGTTGATATTATTACTGAGGGGGGCAAAAGTAGTCTTCAGTTAACATTTCCTCATAAATATACTGTCACAATATGAATCCAATAAGATTCTGTTCTGTTAGTAATAGTTCTAATAAATGTTCTAGTGCTTGGAAAGGTGGTTTGAGTTATACCCTGATTGAATGAAGAAGCAGAGTGGAAGATCTTTAATTAGTGGTGGTGATGGGTAACTCTTACCCCAAACTTTTCATTGCATTGTAATTGTAAGGTGAGGTTTGTTTGTTTTTTTCTTTTCTAATAAATCATAACTAGTACTTATTCAGATTGGAAAAGAGGGTCATCCTGTCTTTTCTGCACAGTACTTTTTTGCCCCTCTGATCCTGGATTTTGCTTTTCTTATTTAGCTATAGGGTAATCTTACTTGAGTTTGAATCCTCAGTTAAAATGTTCTTTTCTGTCCTTTGAAAACATATAATGGCCAATGAACAAATTGCCTATACCTGGCATCAATAATATATTTGAAACTATTTCACTTTCTTAAGGATGCACATGAAGATAACAAAGCAACATCTGGCCTTCATTTCTCCTAAAGAACATTATATACACTCGCTGTTGTATCCTTGCAGCTGGTTAACTTCTCCATATGGGAACAGGGAAGAAGCTGCTACAAAAGAAAATGGAATATACTGGTGGCTGAAAGCAAGTTTCTGGCCCAAAATGAAGGCTAAAAGCAGCTGCTTTCTGAACTTGACACAACTTGTCACCCACCTGTTCCAGATGTGGAATGAAGTTTTTGATGGGCTTTTGGTGATGTTTCTCCTTCTGTTTTATGCCAAAGAAAATGTTTTTAAGATCTGTCTAGTTGTTGTGACTCTGAAGCAACTCTTCATGGTGTCTGTGTGTGAGTAGCATCACCATGGTGGTTGGTAATTGTCTAACGAGGCAATCTTGCTGTGGATGTGTCCAAGAGCCCTTTTTTAGGCTGCTTTAGGTTCTGTTTGGAAGGAAGGGCAAGAAAAATCTGTGAGCTGCTGCTGCTGCTGTTTTCCAGTGGACTGCTGCAGAGTACACTGGGGTAAAACCAGATATGATCTCATTAACTTCTTTATTGCTGAAACAAAACCTCAAATAAGGAATTATATATTTTTTTGTCAAATTCTATCCAGATCCCTGCTCTATGGAACAGGAATACTTCAAAGAATTGCAGACTAAAAATGGAAACACCCTTTTCCTCTTTTGAAAGTGAAATAAGTACTGTTTAAAAAAAAAAAAGGAAAAAAAAACAGCAGGATTTCCTTATAGCCTAGAGTTCTGGTCAATTAAAATAGTCAGAAAAATACCTGATCCTCATCTGTTGTCATCTGGTAGTTTTCCTGAATCTCAGTGATCAGCCGTGTCCACGACTCTCTTCTGCAACTTTAAAATCCCTCCAGCCCAACGTGTAAAATATTCTGCATTCCTTGTATGGAGAAAAAATGCAGTATCCATCCAACAGCTGTATGTCCCTTACTGATAATCAGCAGCTGAATCCAGGCCACCAGCTTCTTGCTTGAAATTGCTAGAACTGCAGGTGCTTAGCATCTTGAAAGATAAATTTCAAAGCATATGAAGCACGCACACATTTCCAAGTAAGCTGCATGTGAATCTCCCTTATTTTCAGCAATAGATTCTATTTAGAAGGGGAAAAAAAAACTCCTTACAAATCCTTAATGCATTGATCCAGAGTGAAAATGTAACGTTTCGATTTGAAAAAGAATAGCAGAAATTACGGATTCCCTCTGTGAGTAGAGTGGAGAAACAAGTGGAACATCTCTTGTAAATTAGTCTATAATTATCTGGGGCTCATAACGACCACACTAACAAATTCCTAACCTTCCAGTGTCTGCTCTGGGAGGGTAAGTTGTGTGAACAGGGGGAGCAGGAGATGAAGGGCACGTTGGTTACCGGTCCAAGTTCAAGTACTTGCCTGGAAAGAGTCCGGCAGAACAAAGTTATCCCGCTGCAGCTGCTGCTGCCACTTTCCCACTTTAGCTTTCCTCCTTATCCCCCTCTGCCTGTGCTTTTGTCCTCCTGGCTCGGTTGCCATTGTGTGGTGGTTTTAAGGGATGAAAGCAAACGCTTGCTGATGGGTGACATGATAGCACTTTAAATGGGAATGCAGATTGGTTCCAAAACCAAGCGGTGTAGGAACGGGGACAAAGCAAGCCCTGGCAGCACAGTGGGCTTGGAATAATCACCATAACCATAAGTGACTGACAAAAGGAACAGTGATACACAAATACCAATATGTGTTCAAGAAAAAAAAACAACCCAACCCTGCTGTTAAAATGCCCAGAGCTGTCAAAGATCCTGTGTCACTTGCAAGCTCTCCAGAGGCAGCAGACCCAGCATCTTGCTGAATTGAGTATCCCATTCTCTTCTGACTTTCTGGGAATCTGGGTGCTGAGCACACGCAGGAAACTGGGCATTACAAACTTGTCTGAACTTTTCAGTGCCAGCCATTAACATGAGATGCAGCAGGCTGTATGTAAATGATGTTATCTGAGCTGGTTTATGCATGTGTTTCCAGGATGAGAAAGGAGATTATGGCATTGTGTGAACTAATTACCTGGGAAGAAAAAAAATTACAGCCTTTTTCATGTTAATGACAGGCTATATTTTTATTAACCTTCATGCTCAATGATTCCATGTTGTATGTTTATTGTGTGTTGTCAGATATCCTTTAACCTAACTGAAAGAAGTTCTTTGATGTGACTTTGTATAAACAGGTCGTAGGCACATCTCAGAGCCTTCCTTTACCTGTAAAATGGGGTTGCTTCACCAACAGAGAGAGACAGTGCTGCATAAGTGTGCACAGCAACAAGGCAAGGTAAAAAGTGGCTAATTGTATTACAGGGCAAATTACTGCCAAAGAGAGAAAATCTGCTCATGTGCTAATCTGCAGTTGCTTACAAGCAGGGCACCAAAGTTCACGTTCAGGTGGCAGAGCTGAGCACAGATGGGAACAGCCCTTTTGGCTTCAGGTGACATCTTGTATGATCCCAAGTTAAAATGCTCCTACTGCTAACGTGATGATCCAAGGGAGAATGTGTGTGAGAGGCTGATCTCCTGGGGTTCCTACATCTCAGCTGAAACTCAGCATCTTGCTTATTAATACTATAATTAGCTAAGGGAAGAAGGGAATAACTCTCAAGTATTTCGTGTTTTAATATTTGTACAGCTTTTAAACCAGCATTTATTTTGTCATAGTGTGTTAAGCACGTTATAAACTGGGTTGTTGATGTTTGCATGTATATTTTACTACAGACCATGGGGTGATGGTAATACAAGGCATGTCATAGGAATGAATATAGGTGTAACATGCCAAAGTAAATTGCAACAGTATAGTGCAGGGCTGAGAAAAGAAATTCCCTACATCTAAATCCAGGAGAATCCTAAATCCAGGAGCAGAGATGGCCTGAAGTGGTGCCAAAGGATTTTTTCTAGGAAGAAACAAAAAAAAGTAGGTCATTGCTCTCTACAGAGCTGGTACCTTAACACTTTTCAGTGCCTGAGTTTCACTTGTATATCCCTCTTTGTTGTACCTCTCGTGCACCAGCACAACCTAAATCAAATTATTTTCTGCACTTTAGTGTCCCCAGTTTTATGCAAAGAGGCGTAGACAGGAATTGTAAGATGCCCCAGATTTCAAATTAGATAGTTTTCACCTCATTCTGAAATATTATAACAGAAATGATTTCTAGATTTTCCAGGCTTTATAAAGAATAATGCACTTTTCATCAAGATGAATCCAATACTTAGCATTGCCAAACACAGACAGAAATTCAGCTGTAAAGGTGATGGTTCTGATAAATCATCTAGTTAACTGTAATATAAAGCCAAACTGCTGCCATTTGTCCTGATAGTAGATGTCTATAGAAACAGCTTGTTAAGAATTTACAGTGCCACATTGTCCTACTGTATTTTAAGCAGCATAGCATGTTGTTTTGAGGCACTGAACTGCCTAGAAAAAGTGCTGGACACTATTTGTGTCTTGAATACAGTTTAAATGTGTAAAAAAAAAAATCATTAAGCATGTGATAAATGTTAATTTTCACTAGAAAAAAAAATGTTTTAAAAGACTGAATAGAATCAAAAGCATTATGTGATTAAGAACTAGGCCCATCTCTATTGAGAACACTCCTTGTATATTTATAATAAAAGCTTTCACAGGAAGGCTTTGCAGACAGACAAGTCTACCTTGGAGTAATCCTGGGAAGGAGACTGATGTACATCCTGGCCATGGTTAAATTGCTGTGTAGCAAAAGGATGACATGGTTTGCCCACTCCTGGACAGTCAGCTGCTTTGGAGACTGAGCTGGGAATAGCCTTCAGGAGAGGGGAGTTGCTGCTTTGCTGTTGGAAGAGATGCAGTGCAGCCTTAGGGCACATCACTGGGGCACTGAACTCATTTTGGATTGAGGTGTCCCAGTTCTGCAGTGTATTCCAGGCTCCCTCAGAGAGGGGCCCTCTGAACTAGTGAAATTGTGACTTATAGAGGGGGCAACTGTGTGATACGTGCCAAGTGCTCACGTCCTAGCAGCCATCCTCCTTAGGCCAGCAGTGTCAGGAGTTTGCTGTGAGTTCTCAGGCTGAGTTAAGACATTCTGGACCCAGTGAGGTCAATGGGAATTTTGCAATCAAAGTTTCAGACAGGTTTTGAGGAGCTCACCTGAGAGGACCCATCTGATCATTTCATTTGCAATTATTGATGCCTGCTGGGAGGCTGGGTGCAAAGCCATTGGCCTTGGTTTCCATTCCCTTGCTGATAATCAGCAGGAGCATAATGCGAGTTTCCAAATGTTGATGTTTATGTTTCCCAGTGCTTCAAATAAACAGAAGTGCAACTTGATCAACATGTGCATAGTCAAAAAGGCCTCACCTTCCTTGTCTGTACTATGAAGGTCTCAGCCAGGCAGTGGCCATTTGCAGTCATTTTGGTAAAATGAAGGCTTCACTGTGGAATAGCCTCAGCAGTCTCTCACACACAGCTGGTGGTTGTGGTGATTCCAGCAGGCACGTTGGCACAGATGGCAGCTTGTCAACCTGCAGTGTGAAAGGTAAGGCATTGACTTGGAGTGGAATGGCCAGAGTTGACCAGCTAAGATCCCACCATTGCCAGGAATATGACCCCAAGCAGCTGACACTGCCAGAGAAATCCTCTGAGCCCCTTGCCCCAAAGCTGATGTGCAAACATCCCAGCAGATACAGAGGTGCTATCTGAACAGATCACTGCTGCCTGCTACATGACATCCTTGTTGCCAAGGAAGGGCCAAAAGAGGATGCAGGAAGGCTGGGTGCTGCTGAGCTAGGTGGATGAACAGGAGGTGTGTGGCACAGAGAGGAGGGAGGAGGGGTGGGAGAGTCCCATTTTTTGCCAGATTGCAACTCTATTCCAGCTTTGGAGGGCGAGACTGAGGAAGTTAGCAGAGTGAAAGCAGGGAGAAGTGACAAGCAGGCATTCCCCTGGCTCTCTTTGTCAGTGTGCAAGCAGGCAGTGCAGTTCCTTTGGCACAGAATTGCTGCAGTGAGCTCTTTTCAGTCCCTAGGCTTCCCAGTGCTGTCATGACAACAGCTACTTTCTTGGGCCTGCTGAAACTGCTTTTCAGATGGAGTGAAAGGCAGGCACAGAAAAGTAGGTTGTTCTCCCCAGTCTCCTCCCTCCTCCTCTCTCAGAGTTGAGAATAGGGAGGGAACTGTACTTCTATGGACTTGGCTTATTTCCCATGAACGTGCCAGATCCTTGATCTTGTAGGAAAGGTTTGAAGAGTTATAAATTGGAAACATTATTTTAATAGCTCAGAAGACAAATGCACTGTCTGTAATAAATACCTGTCATTAGCAGCAAATTAAAAAGACAGTCATCCTGCTGGTTGGGTAGCTGTTAAATGTTTTGGTTACTTTGAGTATGATTTCTGCTGCTCAGTAAACAATGGAAAGGGTGTTTTTTGGATGCAAAGCTGCACTTTTCTGAAATTCAGGCTGGTGCTGAAGCCTGCCAAAGAATAATTTCTCTTTCATTGTGCTAATTCTGTATATCTCTAGCTGTTTGAGAAGCATTCCCTGACCTGAATTTTTCAACACAAGCAGAGCTCAGAAAAGTGTGTACTGGTTTGGGGGATCTAACAATGTCCCTGTCTTTGTGTAACACGGGGGTCATATCTCAACTTTACAGAATCACTACATAGGTGAGGTCAGAAGGCACCTCACAACATCAAGTCCAATCCCTCTGCTCAAAGCAGCATCAGCTAGAATTACAGCATCACAATGGCAGGGGCTGGAGGGGACCTTGAGAGATCATCTAGTCCAACCTCCCAGCCAGAGCAGGGTCAAACAGCTAGAACAGGCTGCTCAGGACCATGTCCAGGTGTGGGTTGAGTATCTTGAGGAATGGTGATGCCACAAGCTCTCAAGGCAACTTCTCCACTGCTTGGCAGGCCTGCAGAAAATAAATGAAGGTACTGGTGGCAACCCTGTACTGGTGGTTGGGCATCCACCTCTATTTAAAGCTGGAATCCAGCTCTGTTTTGCATAAGAATGTAGAAAACATGCATCCTCCAAATTAACAGCATGTAAAGACTCTTTAATCTGGAAGCAAATATGTTAATTATCTCTGCTCCAAACTAATTTAAATTGCACCCTTTAAGAACGTTGATTCTTCTGAGACTTAAGAATTTTGGCTGCTTTTTCTTGAAAAAGAACAAGCTGTGCCAAGTAAAAGATGTACACGAGGAGATACAGAATATTATGGGAGGAAAAGAAAATGTCTCTTGTAATTTATATATCTTTTTGAATCATAGTGACAATATGAATGATTGAGAAGGATGCTTTATGAGCTTGTACAGCACTGCATATATTCTTGTTTCACCTGTTTATGTGTTGTATTGCATCAGTTATTTAAATTTTCCAATGTTGCAATTGGAAAACTTCCCAAATGGTTCCAAAGAACAGCAGGGCACGTTTTTAGCACATACTTCTGTATGGATTATGTCCCTGAAAATCACAAAAATTTAGAAATACGGGGTGACAAGAGTGATTTTCAGATGCAGAAGTAGCTCTTGATTTTGAAGCAAGTTGTGTGTGGCTTCTCAGTAATAATATCATCTCAGTAATAATTGACCCAACCTAAGAAAAGCTTGGATTTTCTTACAGTTTCTACACAAGCAGAACAGGGAAAGATTAAAGGCAGGAGCTGATTTTAAAGGGAGTATTAACTGGGTGCTGCAGGAGAAGGTGGGGTCAGAATTGCAATTTCAACCCGGTCTGAAGGGAAGGGTGAGAACCAAGAGCTAGATGCTGACTTGAGGTTGCAGCCTCTTCCTTCAGCCCTTGAATTTGGATGGGGAAGGGTGGGGCAGAAAGGAGTGTGGAGTTTCCAGAGGCTGCTGAACAGGCAGAATGTTGTGAGCAAGGTGAGTCACGAGGCTCAGGCAGCAGGAATTTCTTGCAGTGCATGCGGAGGCAGGGACAGGGTGTTCAGTGACCAAGTGTTTTGCTCTACAGAATCTGCCCTGGTATCCTAACAAGTGCAAGACAGGTTGTCTTTTTACCTGGATCTTGGGCCTATGGCATATTTCTTCCCCTCTTTATAGGCCTTTTGTACTGTTTTGAAGTGTTTTGCTTGCATACTGTACATCAGAGTATTATGGTCCCATACATCAGAGTAGTATGACCAACATTAGGGAAAAAAGAAAAACCAAACCATTGCTTACATGTACAAAATTTTCTGATGATCTCACCTAACCATCCTGCATAACCCACAGAAGAGCAAAACTGTGACTCAAGAAGAAATTGCTTCCTTGGAGTGTGCTCACTGTTGATGGAGTCTGCTGTCAGTGTGGATGTCCTGCACCCCACAGCTCCTGAGGGAAGAGAACAAAACCTGGGTTTCTTCTCCCTGCTCTGCTGTGTCTTCAGTGTTTTTTGTTCTTGCACTGGTGGAGAAAGGTGCTGCTTGGACTCTTTGCCCATAACCAACCTTCTCCTCGTACACCTACTGATGTTTTTTTTCTGAAATGATTTTTTTTTCTTTGTTGAATCTTCCAAGTAGCACAGATTAGCACCCCTCAACACAAACATCTCTGTTTTAAAGCATCCTCTCTGCTGTACCATGGCTTAGCCAGACTAAGCATAGCAGAAGCCCTTTGTGCAGAGTAGCATCCACCCTCAGAGCCTAGGTGGATCCTTTTATACCAAAGGATTTCCTAACAGCTCACCTCCTGCTAATGAGCTTTTGTCAGCCCGTTTGATGCAAGCGATTTAGAGGCCTCTGCAAGTTCTAGAGTCACCTGTTCTCAGACAGCTCTCCTCTTTCAAAAGGTCTGAAGAGTCAAAAGCCTTGGAGAAAAAGAGAATTTACCCTTGGTAACCCGGGTATTTTTGTACAGAAAACCAGAGACTGTAATAACCATTGCTGCTTGAGCTCGATTAGGACTCGGAGTGCTGAAGGACCAAGTCTGGCCCGAGAATTTTTGTGGTTTTGAAAAGCTGAGGGCAGGCCACCAAGAGATGATCGCTGATCTTAGTTAGTGTTTATTAGGTTATCACTGAAGTGGTGTTTCTTTGCCGCCTGCCTGCTGCGGTAGCGACCCCTCCAGTGCTGATCTCTTGCTCAAACGCTGCTTTCCACCGGGCAGGTTCCCGCCGTCCTGCCTACTCGTTAGTGTCCTGAGGTTTCCTTCCCTGATCCTCTCTGAATACACAAATTACCTAACGAGCTGGCGTCTCTACTTAGGGAAGCGGCAAGGGGGAGGAGCGCAGGAGCACAGGGAGCCTTTGCGTGCACACTCGACCTCCAGAAACCCGGAGAGACTCCTGCAAAACAAAGCACTTTAATGGGCTTGGGAACGCTCCGTGGAGCGGCTTTGGACAAGAGACCTGAGGAGTTCTGGAGTTCTCTCAGATAACTTTTCCCTCTTTTTTTTTTCCCATTCTCAGGTGGTGAAAGGAGGTTCTTTTACACAACTCCTTTGTACGTTTTTTTTTTTTTCTCATTACTTGCTGGTTCTCCTCGCTACAGCAGAGAGCCCACGCTTCGTGTTTGATCGGGTAGAGACAGCAACACCCACCCGGGAGTGCCACACCTCCCTACCTGGAGGCCAGAGCACGTTGTTGCTAGGAGGGAGGAGGAGGAGGAAAGGCAGCAGCGAGCTGGAAGCTCAGGGTTTGGTGACTTTTGGTGGAGTTAGTAGGAACAGTGATACAGTAGCTGAAACAGCAGGACAGCCCTTGATGGTTTTCATCTCTGGATTTAGGTGTCATTACCATTTCTGCTTTCTAGCTGAGGCTGGTTCCTAACTATCTGGGAAATGATCATTAATGTTTTTTCGCTGTGCTTGGTTTCCAAAGCCGGCTTAGGTTTTTTCTGCTGGTTGAGGGTGTGGCTGGTTTCTTTTCTAAGATAAATCAAACGTCACCCCCTCTGCTCCAGCCCCACGTTCTGTTTGGTGCTGCCACCGGCTCCATTTGTTGCTGGGCTGTGGGTCACCTCCAGCTCTAATAGGAGCATCCTTTGTGGATTGGAATCAATCTGACAGGTGTATATACAACAGAATTCCCATGGAACAGCATTTTGTGCTTTCAGTTACCCTCCAATCATCTGTCCAACTACCTGATTTCATCTCACACAACAATTTATCACACATTTATTGGCCATCTAGAGAAGACTCTTGGCCAAAAGTCCACCACATTAGCCTGGCATGATCTACCTTTGGGAAACTTTATCCCATTTTCCATGAATATTCAGGTAACTTTAATTTTCCAACATTTCTTCTGAAGTCCAGTCATTCTGTTCAGCTTTTACCTTTGCCCTTCCACACACGCGCGGGGGTTTGCTTTTTTTCTTTTGAAGATGGCACAAATTCCCAACTCGACCAATTTCCTAACCTCATGCCCCCAGAACCGAATTAATGAGGAAGAAATTAATTTCCCCAGTTTTAGGACATGAAAGCCTTTTGGTTTGTATTTAAACTGGGTGATCTGTATTTTGCATTTCCCTTCAGTCACGCTGCATTTGGCTGAGGGAGAGGGAGCGGGAGGCTGAGGGAGAGGGAGCGGGAGGCTGAGGGAGAGGGAGCGGGAGGCTGAGGGAGAGGGAGCGGGAGGCTGAGATTAGCGGGAAGCTGAGGCTGAGGGAGCGGGAAGCTGAGGCTGAGGGAGCGGGAGGAAGAAGGAGAGGCTCGGGAGGCTGAGGGAGAGGCGCGAGAGGCTGAGGCGCAAGACGCGGAGCTTCCTCTCGGCGCGGGGTGGCGCCCCCCACGTTCCCGCCTCGTCCTGCGTTGGCGGGGGCTCCGCTCGCCTGAACCGAGGTGAGTAACGATGAGGGGATAAAGGCGAGAAGAGTTAGCGCCGAGCCGAGCCCAGCCGGGGGCCCCGCCCGTTAACGCCCCTCCCGCTGCTGCCTCGCCTCCTCCGGCACCCCGCGCCCTGAGCCGTATGTGCGTGTCTGTGTGTGGTGAGGGGGGGTGGGAACGCAGCGCTCCGCCCTTCCCAGGTTTTTTGTCCCCGGGCGCGTTCCGTAGCGCGTGCGGCGGCGGGCCGGGCCGGGCCCCTCCCCTCTGCGGCTCGCGCCGCCGCGGGATTGTGCGGAGATTGAGAGGGGGCGAGT
>JANHGL010013638.1:0-31277 GCA_024611195.1 Ceyx melanurus
TGTGGAGTCTCCATCTCTGGAGACACTTAAGACCCGCCTGGATCTGTTCCTGGGTGACTTGGTCTAGATGATCCTGCGCAGGCAGGGGGGTTGGACTAGATGATCTTCTAGGTCCCTTCCAACCCCTAACATTCTTTGATTTGTTGATTCTGTTCTTACCGCATTAATCTCAAAGTGTATTACAAGCCAAATGCAGTCTTATTAGTTTCCTGAGATTCCTCTCATGCTTGAGGTTAAAGAGAAAATCTGATGTACCCAAGATACTTAGGAAGCTACAGGGTGTTTGAGAATACTGGCTAAATTTAGAACAAGCACTGATTGAGGTGTATTGAGATTGAAATATACTCACTGATTGAGATATAGTCTTTTTAGATCTGAGAGGCAGGATGGAATGAGGTGCTTGGGCTCAATAGTTTTCCTTGTAGCCATTCTGAATTTCAGAAAAAAACTTAAGACTCATTAACGTAAGGGTTAACCATTTGTTATTATCAATTGTATTCCTAGGTTGTCGCCCACTTTTAATTAAGGTCCTTACTATTGAAATCTGTTGTTTCAGCAGTTTTTCAAGGCTGTTATGCTCTAATGAAAATGTGAAGTAGTTCCTGTGGTAATAAGAAAACCACTATAACTGGACATTATAGATGTAATACTTTTTAACAGTGGCATTTTTGTGGCTCACTTTTGACAAATTTCTTAATTTAGAGCATGAAAAAAGAATGTTGGCATTTCTTTTAAATTTTATGCAGCAAGCATTGTTACCCATTGAAAAAGCCATATACTCTGTTGAGCTGAGTAACTGAGTGCTGTGTTGAGCACTGGAAATTAAGGTCTATGCTGTAAATTCTTGTTACTGCTTTACAGTTCTGACACAGATTTGTGTTCATGCTGTAGATCTATGAGGATTCCATTGTTCTTCAGTCTGTGTTCAAAAGTGCAAGGCAGAAGATTGCCAAAGAAGAAGAAAGTGAGGATGAAAGCAATGATGATGAAGATGAAGAAGAAGAAGAGGAATCAGAATCAGAATGTGAGTCCCCTGCTAAATACCTAAAAGAAAGTACATCTGGGGATGGAAGGGAAGGTTTCAGTTTTCTGCATGGAGACTGATTATAAGGTTCTATTTTCCATTGGTGAAAGTAATTTAGCTTACTAAGTTTGCTGCTTTGGATGTTAGCATTCAGGTTAAGGCTTCTGACTGTATCTTCCAGATATACCTTTTATAGTAAAGTATTTTGAAGTCAGAAGCAAATTGCAGAGGTGCTTTGTGGAAGCAGATCTCACTGGCCATACATGTTTTATCCTGTTCATGTTATTTGTAAATAGAAGTGCCTGGAAAGGCTAGAGACAGTTCTACTTCTGGGTAGTCAACCTTCAGTCATCATGTGATATACTATCATGGTTTAGACTCCACTAGGAGCTGAGCACCACCTGGCCACTTACTCACCTCACCCCTACCCTGTGGGCTGAGAAGGAGAATAGGGAGAAAAAGGCAAAAATCCTGTGGACTGAGATAAGGAGAATTTAGTACAACAATGTAGGAGGAGAAGAAACAACAGTAATAACATTAGTAGTAATGAAACAACACATAAGGAAGTGGTATAAGATGTACTGACCAACTAGGTCTGTGCCAAGAGACCTTGCAAACTGCCCACCCCACCCTCTGTCCTTGAAAAACAGGCATTGTGTCAGTATGGATTTCAGATATCCCATTGGCTGGCTTCCTTGTTTGTCCTGGCTGTAACTTCCTCTCAGCTTCTGGGGAAAATTTACCCTATCCTAGATGAACCCAGGACACATGTGAAAATAATCACTTGATTAAGAACCAGAAGACATTGCAAATATTCTTCAGTGTTAAAAGAACTAAGAAAAGCTCTGGTTGTTTCAGAAGCAGAAGGTGACACTCATTCAGTCCCTGCAGACTTGGAAACACAGTAACAGTGGAAAAGGAAAGTCCCTTCATTTCACTTATACCATTTATACCATACAGTACATATACTGTCCAACTTTCTTGGTACTGAAACTGAACAGAAACTGTAATTTGTACTCGGGAGCTACTCTTACAAGTATGTGACATGGGTGTGCAAAGCATGCCACTTTAGCAGCTCATTTGGAAATGAGTGGATATTCTGGAAGCAGGAATTTAACATATTATTCAGAAAATTGTCAGCTGGCTTTTTGCCAGCCACCTTCATATAGCTTTTCAATAGTTTAAAATGAAAAAACCTGCCTGTATGTACAAAGCATGTGCATTATTACAAAAACAAAAAAAAATTCAGATGTGCATCATCTCACAGGACCATATTCTACTGCCTGCACACACCATGCATTATCAGAATAAAAAGAACATGGTCAACTTTAAGTTTTTCTTTATTAGTTTAGTACAAATTACTATTAAAACTGTCAAGAAGTAGAGAAATAAAAGCAAATACCTCTTCCTCATTATTCCACATTCCACAGAAAGAACAGAGGGGACTAGCTGCTGCCAGGGGTGAATTTCTGTTAACAGAGACATAAATTAGAAGTAGATAAGCAGATGTTACATTCATGTATACTGTTAAACTTTTTACAGCAAAATCAGTGAAGGTCAAAATCAAGCTAAATAAGAAGGATGAAAAAAGTCGGGAGAAAGGAAAAGGCAAGAAGAGGCAGAGCCGAGCAAAAGCCAAACCTGTCGTGAGTGATGATGATAGTGATGAGGATCAAGATGAAAATGTAAGTTCTGTTGACTGAGACTGCAAATGGTTGCAGTGATTGCATCTTTACCCTGCCCTGCTTGCTTTCAGAATTCTCAACTACTCATGCTTAAGTATATTTTTAATCTATATGGATCATCTTGAGAGAATTGGGCATGGGTTTTAGCTGTATTTGGGTGTGCTTATGAGATCTGTGCTGAAAGACAAGGAGTCTAAGAAGTTTAGAGTTTATTTCTTGGAGCTGTTCCTGCTTTCATTGAACCTTTAAATCTCATGGTCTGTCTGCTTTTCTCCACAGATGAAAAGCTCTTAGCTTGATTTTTCTTTTTTTTTGTTTGTTTATGAGTGCTTCTACTATTGCAACAATGAGAACAGACCTTTTCCCAGTTGTTTTTAAATTTGGGATGTAAAGAAAGATCAGCCGTTTCCTGACTTTTTGTCTTTCCTTCTCTAAAGAAGTCTACAGCAAGTAAATGACATGTCATGAACAACAGATATAAGATAACATAGTAACTTTCTTAAAGCTATCTTGATTTGTTAATTTAATTGTAAGTTCTCTTCCTTTTGCTTTCTTCTTTTTTTTTTTTTCTTATTTAACAAATTCCACAGAAGAGTTGGCAAAGAATTTCTGACTTGTCTTATGTCTCTTACCTCTAGGAACAGTCGGAAGCAAGCGGAAGTGATGATGAGTGATCCATAGGGTTTATTTTCTTGGCAGAACTGACCCTTTCCCCTTCTCCCTTTTCCTATTTTACACCCCGTAAATTCATTTTGTCAAATAGACATTGGGTTGTTTCTGTATTCTCATTCTCTATAAACTAGCTTTAGGTTAGTGCCAGACAAACATATGATATCATAGTGTAAAAAAAAGAAAAGAAAAAATGTAACATATTGTGACCAGACGGGCCTCAAAATATTTAAAAAGAACAACAACAAAAAAGCTTTTCATGGAAAATATGGGTTGATAGTCTATTTCTATAGATTGGTTTTAGCACGGTAATGGTTCAGTAGTGCCTGGTTTTATCATTTGAGAGGTTGTTTTTCAGTGGCATCAGAAAGACAAAAAAAACCAAACCAACAAATGTATTTTGTAGCATTGATAACCAGGAGAAGCCATTAAAAGCCACTGGTTATTTTTCATCAGGCAGTTTTCAAAGTTTTTATTTGTTCTGTACTGTTTTTTACACTGTGGTACATA
The DNA here is from genome assembly GCA_024611195.1 of Ceyx melanurus. NCBI lineage: Eukaryota > Metazoa > Chordata > Aves > Coraciiformes > Alcedinidae > Ceyx > Ceyx melanurus. The sequence continues at coordinate 3,889 of JANHGL010013638.1, forward strand.
TATGCAACTTTGTTTAAAAGCTTATAAATGTACAGTAGTTAGCCTTCATCCGTCCTGTCCCATATACATTTTTCCACTTTCTGCTTGATGATCTTCAGAAAAACGCTTTTTCAATTGTATCAAATTTATGTCTACTGTAAACTTTGCTTAACTTTTTTTTTCCTTGATTAAAAAAGTTGGGTTAAAAAAATGCTATTGAATATTGCAATCTATATAGTGTAATGGATGGCTTCTTTCATCAGACTGATCTTCTATGTTACCAGTGTGGATTATCACCTTTTCCCTAAAGTGTACTTAATCTTTGCTTTCTTTGCACAATGTCTTTGGTTGCAAGTCATAAGCCTGAGGCAAATAAAATTCCAGTAATTTTGAAGAATGTGGTGTTTGTGCTTTCCTAATAAAGAGATAATTTAGCTCAATAGAGCTAAATGCAACCTTGTGTTACAAATTCCACAAACATCTTTTTATAGTAGGGACGAGAGGGCAGGAATGTCTCCTCCAGAGAGATCCATTGTGGTGTATCACAGATGTTAAGTAAGAACTCTCTCAAATGCCATAGAAGTGTCTTCAGAGACAGAGAGAAGATAAGCAATATATGTTCACCCAGGAATAATAAAACAGAAGTAGTAAAATAGTAACTTGAAGTAAAAGTGTAGTTCATTACCTAATTACAGTTGACCTGGTTGAGCAACAAAATAAACTTTTTTATTTTTTATTTAAAAATGTCTGTCTACAGGCCTTAGTGGTCACAAATACAATTGGTTATCGGGCAGTCAGTCCACCTAGAATTCAGGGTTTTTTAAAATTACTATCTTGATGTTCCAGTCTTGTGATGCACTAAGATGTGTAAATACTTGAACTATATATCTACAGTTTCTGCTCTGGAAATTCAAAACTTCTTAGGTATGAACAAAGTGCAAGCCAAGAAACTGATTTGTAAAGATAAAATTTATTTCGTGTCAGTATGTGTCTGCATCACATCTCTTTATAATGTCTTACAATATCGTAACTACTTCAGGTATTTCTACCTCAGTTGAAAAGGAATTTGTAAATTTGTCTGGTTGTCATTTGTGTATGTTAGCCCTGCACTAAATCAGCTCTGCTTAGTATTAGCAATTTCAAACATTTAATTTCTAGTATGTGCACAATCTGAATGGAAGATCCTGTATTTCACAGCAAGATACCACCAATGCCTGAAGCAGCTTTGCAGAAAATAGCCTGGTGATCCTGATGGACACCAAATGGAACATGAACCAACAATGCACATTCGTGAAGAGGGTTAACTCCTGGGCTGCATTAGGAGGAGTGTTGCCAGCAGGTTGCAGGGAGGTGATCCTTTCCCTCTGCTCAGCACTAGTGAGATATATCTGGAGTGCTTTGTCCAGGGGTGAGCTCCCCAGTAGAAGACATGGACATACTGATACAAGTCCAGCAAAAGGCCACTAAGATGCAAGGCATTTGAAGGTAGGCTGGGAGAACTTGGACTGTTCAACCTGAAGAACAGAATTCTCAAAGGCATCTTAACGATGTAAATTAGAGGCAGATGTGCCTGGGGGCATTGCCAGGGAAACTGTGGGGTATTGAAACATGGTGGCACATGAAGCACCATAAGCAGCACACTCAGCCCGCCGCAGCGGCACAGCCTTGGCACAGGTGCCTCACCAGAGCGCAGCTCAGCAAGAGCTGCTGGGTGGCTCTCAGTGCCCAGGGAAGAATAGGAAACACTACAAGAGCCTTCTGCTCTCCTCTGTTGTGGTATACCTTACATGGTAGGAAAGACCACAGCCATGGTCTCTACCCATCAGAAGGTCAAGCTCCCATCACCTGCTGCAGTAAATGTGGGAACACAGATGGAGCTCCATGGAAACATACAGCTGTCTAGGCCACAGGTGCAGTAAGTGCCTGAGCCTGGCACTTGCTGCACGTGGAATCCCTGAGAACTGCTGCGTGCAGTGTGATAAATGTCATGTGAGTGCAGAGCTGCAGGATGAGGTGGAAAAGTTAAGAAGCTTCAGGGATGCCAAGGATGAAGTAGGCTGGTGGAGCCACACTCTGCCATCATTGATGCAGAAACATAAAGAACCACTAATAACCCAGGATCAAGTGCCCCCTGTATCCTACCCCTGTCGAGATGAAGGCAAAAACCTAAATGATAAGAGGGAGTGGAGGCAAGTTCATGGTCAATGTAGCAGGCTAACTCCTGCCCTGTCCACCTCTTCCCACCCCCTCGACGGGGTAATGTCAAGTTCCTGCCCATTGTGGCAGGTATGTTGCTCCAATTATTCCCCCAGTCTCACAGTTGCCCCTGCAGAACAGGCTTAATGCCCTGCAAGTGCAACCATTCAATGAGGAAAGGGAATCATGGGTCTTGGAGGTGTTTCCAAGATTAAGGAAGCCCAAGTGTCTTCCAACAAAAAGAAAACAAAGATTATTGTTATTGGCAATTCCCTTCTGAAGGGAGCAGACAGCCAAATGGGCAGACCTGACCTACTTCTAAGAAAAGTGTGCTGCTTCCCTGAGGTCTGAGTTAAATACACAACAAGAAAGCTTCCTACAATAGTATCGTCCATGGATTATTATCTACTCTTATATTTCCAGATAGTCAGCAACAAACTCAAGAAAACTGAGGGTTGTCAAGGACTTCAGTCATCTAGTTAAGGGAGTGGGAACACAGGCAGTGTTCTCCATACCCCTAGTTGCAGGATCCAACCCAGAAAGACTGAGAAGGACTCAGCAGATTTAACTTTTGACTTCAAGACTGGTGTAGGACGTTGGGTTTTTTGACCATGGATCAATCTATACATGAGGCCAAGCCAGTACATGAGGTGCATCTCTCTCAAAGGAAGAGAAGGATTCTATCACAGGAGTTGGCCAGGCTTATTGGCAGAGCTTTAAACTAGATTTGAAAGGGGAAGGGGAAAAAAACCAGGCTCAATGGAGACAAGCCTGGGACATTTGTGGTGAGGTGTGCCAGCTCCATTGCTGTCCCAGGGACTGTTGGGAACTGTGAACTGTGTGATGCCCACGGTGGTTACAGATGCTTCTCTACTAAGACTGAAGTGTCTGTATACCAAGGCAAAGACCATGGGAAATAAACAAAGATGAACTAGAAATCTGGATGCAGTTGCAGGGCTATGATATCACTATTACTGAGACATGGTGGGATGGCTCACACAACTGGAATGTGCTAATGGACAACTACATATCTTTTTTTTAGGAAAGATAGACTTGATGAGGTGGTGGAATTGATCTCCATGTGAGTAGCCAACTACAATGCATTAAGTTTAACCCAGGGGGAGATGAAAGAGTTGATAGCTTACAGGTGAGAGTTAAGGGACATGGCAACATGAGTGATGCTGTTGTGGGTGTCACCTACAGACCACCAAAGCATGAAGAATCTCCATGAGGCCTTCTGCAGGCAGCTGGAAGTAGCCACAAGATCATCCTGGTGCTCATGGATGACTTCACTCACCCTGATATTAGTTTGAAGGATCACGCAATCAGACATCAGCATTCCGAAAGGTTTCTGCAGAGCACCGATGACAACTCTGCTGCAGGTGATTAAAGAACCAACAAGGAGAGACGTGATGCTTAATCTTGTATTAACAAGGCCTGGTTACAGGTGTTATTTACACTTGGGGGTAGTCTTGGCTATAGTGACCAGGGCATGTTACATATCATTAAGGAAAAGAGCGGGGTAATAAGTAAAACTTCCACCCTGTACTTTAAAAGGGCTAACTTTGTCCTCTTCAAAAATCTACTTAGAAGCATCCCATGGGCTAGGGCTCTAGAAGGCAGGTGTGGGGCAAGAGAGCTGGTTAATATTCAACATTACCTCCCCAAGCTCAAGATAAATGTATTCCCATGGAAAAAAAAAAAAAAGAAGAAAAAAAGAAAAACAGAGGAGTCAGGAGACCTGCATGGAGCTCCTGAAAAAAAAAATGGAAGAGTGAGTGTCACAGTTTAGGGTCAGGGCAGACCAGACCGATAACAGACGCTCTCTTTTAACCCCCCTGCCTCCCCAAAAGGGGAGAGAAAAGGAATAAGGGAGAAAGACTTAGTGATTTGAAAAGGAAACTAGAACAATTTAATGAAAATGAAAATAATAATGAAATATATACACATATGTACAAAGCCAGTACCGAACCCAACCCCCCTGATGGTAATTATGTCACCCTCACTGATGCTGTGGTGGAGCTGGATTCTGGCACCGGGTTTTCAGGATCATGATCGAAATGAGAGAGTGAAAGAGCAATCAAGAGATCCAAAGCAAGAGAGCGAGAGGAAGCGAGAGAGCAACCCTCTGGACCCCCGAACTTTATATACTGGATATGACATATATGGGATGGAATACCTTGTTGGTCAATTTGGGGTCACCTGTCCTGTCCACTCCTCCCCGCAGGTGCAGTCTTTCACTTTTCTGCACCCTTCAGTGCAATGCACAAGTTCTAGCAGTGGCCTTGGTATCCTTGGTAGTAACTCTAAACATGAGGTGTTAACACTGCTAGAAGCAGACACTGTCTGCAAAACATGCTGCTAACTCCAAAAAACGCAGACAGATGGAAAACCTGAGCTGAAAAGTAAAATCACTGAACATAATTTGCTTGGTTTTCACCCAAACCAGGATAACTTAAATAATGATTTGTCATTAACATGCACTTGAAAGAGAATGCCAAAATTTTGCTTCCAGTGCTCCCCTGCATACATTATGATATACTGCTTAATTGTTGAGTTACACACTTCTCAGGCTCTCCCCTCTTTCACTATGCATAGTGAAGAATGAACTTCAGACAGTAAAGGTTCCTGCTTTACAGCTGTGGAGATGTGCTGGTTTAGGTAGGTGCAAAAATACACATTGGATGTCCTTCCTAGGAGCTCCAGAGTAATTTGCACTTCTGGAAGAGTGCAAGGACTGTCCTTTTTGGATGACCCATGTCACATGCTTTCTATGGATTAAGCATTAGTGGTGATGTGACAAAATGGAACAAGTTGCTTTGACTTGTCAACATGCTAGAAGGAGACAGAAATATTTCAATCAAACATGTAGTCTCAAATTCTTCCATTCTCACTAAAATAAAACTAGTATTAAGTAATAATTTCTCAGACTCCACTTCCTAGTTTGTTACTACATTAGAGGTTTTTGTCTTACTTCCAACACAAAGCCTATCATTAACTACTAGTACTGGTGTGTCAGTAATACACTAGGGGAAAAATATTTGTAAACTTAGTGGGCATATTTCAGAACAAATGTTCCAATAGGAGGAAAGATAATGACTACTCTGATTCAATAAATAAAGTGTATATGTACATATTATAGGTATTATTATAGGCCTGATCGTTATGAAATTTTTGTATTTATTTTTTTTTGCTTCACTTCACATTTTTGAGAAACACCTTTTCTTGAGAGGCTGATTTTCATGTAGAGATGAAAAAGATTTCTGGGATCCCAGAGAACTGAGATCTCAGCAACATAAGATACAGAACACTGGTATTTAGGCCGGAACACACACACACACACAAAAAAATTTAAAAAATGATTTTTCAAGAGTCTTTAGACTATAGGCACCCATATTTTATTCTGGCTTAATTTCATCCAGCTCTTTCAAAGTTGTAGCTTTAGGTGACAATCCTTTCAGTCAACTCTAATTTTATAAGTTTATCACTGCTCTGATTTCAGTGAAAGATTTCACATTTAACAGTTTTCTAGAGTAGGAGAAAATACTCATGAAGGCTGTTTTTTTCTTATTCCAGACATGCATTGGCAATGATATAACTTAAAACATCATTAAAATCACTTGTTATTCACATACATTTTCTTAGATTATTTTAAGGTGCTTTAACTCCTCATGTGCTTGCATGACTCATGGTAGAAATATGTGTGTGTGTGTATGTGTTCTCATACATAGATTCAGAGAGCCTTGAGCAATATTCTTTATGAAAGTAGGAGCAATGCTTAAAAACATATTTTGCTCCCATTTGGATAGGTTGCTACTTTGATTCTGTGCTTGTCTGAGAATTTGAAAGGCACTCAAAGAGGCTACTGCATAAAATATTTAGTAGCTTAACTTTCAGATAGCTCTCTTAAGTACTACCAGTGAATTTTTTTGAATCACAGATGTCACTGTCTTAATAAGGAAGGAAACAGAATATTTTTGTTATAATCTCAATTAATGAAGAAACTCTGGACATTCCCAGAACTGGAGTAGAACAACCACTAGACATCAGATCCATTATATCAGGAGGGTGTCTCAAAGTGCTTGGTTTATTCAGCTTTTCAGACTTTAAAGAATCTGGACACTGGCAAATGCACAGCAATATCTTAACAAAAATAAAATTCCCTTAGTAAATATCTTCACATTAAGATAGCATGCTGTTATGTCACAAAAGTTTAAAAATACCCTCCCTACCCAGAAAATTATTTTAAAATATGTGTTTATACTTCATTGCTGTTTTGAATTCAAGAAAAGGGAATACAGGTAATCATATAAACAGTAAGCAGTAGGAAACAGAAATCAATAGGATCTAAAATTGAAGAAAAATGGAACTTTCTAGACAGAGAACAAACTACTGCTATTGTGCTTCCTTATGAACTGAAGAGAGAAGATGAAATATTAGAAATACGAGGACAAAAGCTAAGAGTTGATTGTCATAACTGACTTAGAGGTTTAAAGTAAGCACTTAAATAGAATGTAACTGTGACTGGCTGAAATACCCCATTAATGTATTATTAAATAAGTCATATTATAAGAATTAACATATACTTAAATAATGTGTTGAATTAAGATTTAAGTCTTAAATGCACAGTAATTTAATTTAATAGTCACATTCAAAAGCAGAAAGCTTTGTTTGAAGAAAACCTGGAGAAAAACTGGAAGACATGTTTCCTAATGGAAACCAGGCAAAATTGTATGGATGCCGGAAGCACAGTTCTACTTTCTAATTAAGGCCTCTAATTACTCAAACTGTTCTGCATAGTCATTTTCCTTTCCTTCCTATAGTGCTAGGAAGTCACAGGGGAACCTGCTCACATCCATCAGCTTCCTGCATTCACATCTAAAATATAACATGGTCTACAAAGACAGACAATTCTTTATTATTTCTAATTAACATCACCATTGGAGACATTTGATATTTGCTCTTTTCCAGCTTCATTTCTGGCTTCAGACCATGTTGCTAGCGTCAGCTATTGCTGCCAGAAAGCAATGCCAGGGGGTGTGAAAAAAGAGTATTTGGTAGTTACCTGCTGTAATAGAATATTTGATTTTTCCCAGAAGATTAAGATTGTCACCATGCTACAGCACTAAATAGAAAAGGGCCCCTTTTGATAAAGAGGTTAACAGAAACTAAAGGAAGAACTGTTCACTCAGCAAGGCGGTAAGTGAAAGAAAGACCTGGAAGTGGCAGGTCTGACCTGTAGGAGAACCAGCTAATTACAAGGGCTGCAGCAAAGAGCAAATCTTTAGTCCTTTTCTATACGTGTTTTACTCACAGCTTGTGGGCAAGTACCAGCTTTTTGTTGGTTTTGAAAATTATAATTTAGAACCTCTTTTGCAGGTGGTCATTTACAGAACAGTGACAGAAAATAATGCTTTTTTTTTTTTTTTCCTGATTTACATTTCAGAGTTCTCAGGAAGGAAGCTAGAGGTAGTGGTGAACCTTTGTTTTTAACTTTCCCTCTATTGTTTTGTTGTTGTTGTTTTGGGTTTTTTTTGTGCTGGGTTTTTTTTGTGGTTTTTTTGGGTGTTTTTTTTTGTTTGTTTGTTTGGCTTGGTTTGGTTTGGTTTGGTTTTTTCATGGTTGTGGAAGTTTGTTCTGCTTTGTCTTTGGTTTAGGGACCCTGGCAGTGTAGGGTCAGTGGCTGGACTTGATGATCTTAAAGGTCTCTTCCAGCCAAATCATTCTATGATTCTAAGAATTACTTTTTTTTGACTCCTTTGCAAAACATTGTTGCAGCTTCCATTTTAATTCAGAATCTTGCCAAAACCAGCCTTCCCTCTCAGGAAATTGTGAAGAGAGAGGGTTTTTGTTATTGTTGCTGTTTTTCCTGAGATATAATGAATACTGATCAAAACTGACACATACAATTACAGCATAGTGATAAATTCAAACTTACAGATCAAGTCCAATTGTTTACATGTTTTTACCTTACTGACTGCTAGTGATCTTTTTAAATTCATGTAATTGATTAGAAGTTTCTGTAAATGAACAATTTACATTTCACTGTTGTCTTCCTTCTATGATGACAATTTGTATATTAAAGTGGAGACATTTTTGGTGATAAATTACAAAAAGATTCAGCTCCAATTATTTTATTCTAATGGTTCTCCCATTCTGCACAGCATACCATGTAAGTTCAATATAAAATTTTAAAAAATGTAGTCTGTTTCCATCTTACCTACTACTCTTGAAATGACACCTCACAAGAATTTGCCACTGGCACGGACCAGTAATAACTACAACAGATTTTACTGGAGTAATGGGTTTTGGTGGTTTTGAAGTAATGAATCTGAATTACTCTCAGCTAGGTTTTGTCAGTGTTTCTCTTTGTCAGGTCAATAAAGCAGCAGCAGGAGCAGAAACAATGGTAATGTTTAACTTTCATCAGGTAACTTAAACAGGAAGGCTCATGGTTACTGCCTCGCTCCCAGGATGCCGGAAATGGTAATTTGCCTTTATGCTGGAGAGACCAGATAGGTGAACTGCTGCAGAGTTCTCCCTTCCTGTACCAGAAACAAACTAGGAACTTATCTGAAGGATCTCTCTAAATTAGATACATTAGCAGTGTTCAAAGAGTCTTCACCTAGTATTATAACATGGAAGGGCAGTGAGTTTAATGGAAGACTACAAAAGGAATGGCAAGAAGAATCACAGAATCACAGAAGCACAGAATGGTAGGAGTTGGAAGGCACCTCTGGAGATCATCTAAACCAATCACCCCTGCCAAGGCAGGTTCACCTAGAGGAGGTTGCACAGGAACATGTTCATTTGCTTCCTTGGCCACAACAGCATAATGCTGGCTTATGGTTAATGTATCCATGAGGACTCCCAGGTCCTTCTCCATGGACCTGCTTCAGCAGGTCTATTCCTACCCTGTGCTGGTGCATGGGGTTGTTCCTCCCCTGGTGCAGTACCCTACACTTGCCCTTGTTGAACTTCATTAAGTTCCCCTCCACCCAACACTCTAGCCTGTCCAGGTCTCACTGAATGGCAGCACAACTTTCTTCTCTGTCAGCGATTCCTCTCAATTTTGTACCATCAGCAAACTTGCTGAGTGTGCACTCTGTCCCTTCATCCATGTCATTGATTAATATGTTGAAAAATAAACAAGACTGCACCCAGTACTTACCCCTGCAGGAATGAGGGAAGAATTCAACCAAAGAGAGAAGGTAGCTGAACATGTTAACTAACAAGAGACTTAGTCAAATTTAAAATTGTCTGTAAGATTTAATAAGCAGAGGCAATTTCATGCTTGTCTCAGATTAAATTATTTTCAGAGTTGACTATTTTTAACACGTTATTGTACACATTCTTGATTTCTTACTCCTAAAATACTTTGAATCAGTTTTATGAAAGCATTGGCATATTTTCTTTTCCTACAGTGCTACAGAAGCAATCCAAAGCTGACAGTAGCAGAACAGATGGGGAAATCGAGGAGGCAGACAGCTCATAATAATGAGGATCAGGTTCACCCTGGGTGGGATGATTATGAGAGAACTACAAACTACCATGCATTAAGAGTATCAACAAGTGTCTGGTAGTCAAAATACAGGAACAGGGTTTGTACAATGACACTTTACTGCTTTGGTAGCAGACATTAACTGTCAATAATGAGAAGTTCATTAGAAGAGGGTATGATGAGTATATAGACAAGAGCCTCATCTTATAGAGTGACATGCAAACAGACTAAAAGGTACTGTTGTCATCTGCAGTGTTGTTTCCAAGCTGCTTTGGTGAATTGTCATTTTTCTGTCCAAGACTATTTGTGACACTAAAATTAAGCTTTCTGACCTTTAATTCACAGTGCTTAATGCAACAATAGGAGGAAAATAGCTTACTAGATGTAACTGTTGAAGCAAAAGTAGAAATATTCCCTTTTCAAGCCAATTTGAACTGGAAACACCCAGTGGAATGGGCATGATGCAATTTGCTAGTAAATAAAATTTATTATAAAACAAAACCAACCAAACAAAAATTAAACAACAACAACAACACAAAAACCAAAAACAAAAAGACATTCAGCTGCCACAGCAAGTGACTGAAGATGTCTATGAATGTGAAGATAACATAAGTGTACATTGATACCTGCATTGTACTTCAGCCATTCAGTACCAAATATTTTGTAGGCAAACGTAGCAAGAAAAAATTAGGAATGCTTGAAATACTACCTATTTTAACTCAGTTTTGAAGCCCTAAGTAATAGGACAAGTTGTCAGAATAAACCTAAAGTCACTGCAACATTCTGTGTGAAGGTGGGATAGCCCATAAGCCTTGGTTTGACCTCTGTCTGGGGCTACAGAATCCCAGATGGCCCCTGTTTGCTTAGAGGTGCCACCTGCCAGTGTTGCCTGGAGTTGAGACACAGTCAAGTATCTGCTCCTTGGGAATATAATTGGACTTGAAGTGCAGTTACGCGCTGTGCAGATTAATCTTTCATGGTGGTTGCTGAAGCACAGGACAAAGTCCTTGCTTCATTGATTTGACACAGGACATACTATTCTCATCACTGTATGACATGTTCTATAAAATAAATGATGGATGATTGGTCCTGGCAGGAGACATGATCATGAAGTGCCTTTCTTCCAGCCCCCTGCCTCATCCCTGCTTTTTAACTTCATTTTCTCAGTGGCTACTGTATCGCAGAAGCTCCTGCTAGTATACAACATTAAAAACATAAGGCCCACTTTCTGCTGTATGAGCAGGGCTTGTATTCTATCTGTGCACCACAGAATGGTGTCTAAAGTTCAAGTTGAATTTGGGAAACCGTATTTTCCACGATACTCTGAATGCTACTTTTGTCTGTTCTAGTCCTTCAAATCTACTGCTTCCCAGAAGTCTATTGCAACTATACTTGAACAGATGTTTCTTTGCACCCTGTACAGTAATCTTCACCAGTGTAAAATTGCTGATTGTGACAGAATTGGTAAATAACAGAGAATGAGGATAAAAGATTCTTGCAAGGAAAATTTAGAAAAAAAAAGGTATTTTGTCTTAGCTAACTGACACAGGTCAACAGGAATTTGTGCCTTCAAAAAACAACATCAGTGTTAATATTTTGTTCATTATTTTTTTTTAGCTTTTACTGAAAACATTTAGATATTTTTTTTTACCCACATAAGATTGGGAAATACAAGATCTAAACAAATGTCACAAAGGCTAACTTTAGCTTAATGAAGAAAGATTGTGAATATTCAGTGGGGAAGGAGTAAGAAAATAAAGGTTTGTGTTGTGGGTGGTAGAGAAGGAGTTATGTTTGTATTAGGTGGGGTTTTTTGGTTGGTTTTTTTTTGGGTTAGGTGTTTTTTTGGGTTTAATCTAAACTCAAAAAAACAAGCAAACAAACAAACCAAACATAAAACACCATCACCACCAAAAAACACAGACACAGACACACAAAACCCAAACCAAAACCAAACCCCAACAACAACAACCACAAAACACAACAAACAAAAAACATAACACAGAATTGAAAAAAACCTTCTCTATGTACTGTATGGGAGCCAGAAAAGCTTTGAGCATCTTTGTCATATTGCTTTATTCCAAGACCAAATGAGTATGAAAGTAGTTGTGATTCTGACTGTAAATTTGCTTTCACAGGCATGACTGAACTTGTATATAAGTTAGTATGAAGAGTATTTCTAGGGAAACTTGGTGTCTGTAACATTACCCACTTGTTACCCTTGAGTTTAAACTAAAAAAATATTAAATGATAGAATACTTTACAGTTGAAAGATGTTTAAAATGGGTTTGGTAACTGTCAAATTAAGATTTCTTATTATACATGACTGATTTGAGATTTAATAATATTTCCAATGGCATAGCCAACAGGGAAGTAAAAAATGACTTTGTGCATAAACTGAAAATTTGCTTTTTGCTTCAAAATACTGTCTTTGTAATTGTATCAAAATTATATACTGCTGCAGCTACAGTAAGATTGTGTAATGAAGCACAGCTGATTACACTATAGTTTTCCTAATATTATTATTCAAATGCAAATACTTGTGTGTCTTGTGGGGTATGTAGTAATGAAATATTTTCTTTTATCTTCTGAGTGCTGTGCCTTTTAATTCAACATTTGGTATTAGATCATACTTTCAGGTACCAGGGAGAGAAATGCCAGCTTTAGAGTAATAGATTTTAAGGTCAGAAAGGGACTATAGACTATTAACCAGCAGCTCCTGAATTTAAGCACAGATGCTCAAAGAACAGGATTATTTTCAACAGTTAGTCCTTACAGATCCCATCTAATAGAGGACTGAATAATTTCCTACCAGTTTTCAAGCTAATTGCCTCCTATGTGGACAATTTTTTTCTAGTTTTCTTTCTTCAAAGTGTGTGTTTACATAGACAGAGTTGTGTAGCTGAATAATTGTCAGCTGTGAGGTTGGTCTCTCATCTTGCATCCTTTCTTGCCTATTATCTGTACCTGTGTCTGGAAGGGAAGGAAGGTTTCTGCATTGTATGTTTGCCAGTATTTGCAAACCAAAGACATGCTAGAAACGTATTCATCTAAAGAGAAAAACAAAGAACATATCCATTCTGAGCAGCAGCTGAGAAGCTTGGGTAACCTGTAAATGCCTTAGTGTCAGACATGCAGACAGGTGGCTGGATTCCAGGGCAGAACTGTGAAAACTCTGAGGCCAATGGTGTCTGCAGTGGTGGTGGTGAGGAAGAATTCAGTGCTTGGGGGCAGATGAGTAAGTCACAGCATCACAGATCCCCAAGTGTATATTGCATTTCAGTCACTGAATGACCAATATTTAATATAATCTACAGTAGTCAACAGGGAATCAGTGGATATAAAAAGGACGTTTGAGACAATTTCTGGGGTAAATGTATATCAGTTAGATTAATGAATCCAACTAGTAATATATAAAATTTTTAAATTACTTGTTTTAGCAAAAAAAAATTGTTAAATTGGAGCAAAAATAGATTCACGTGGAAAGCACATATTTTTGCTGTATAGGTTTTAAATGAGTAAAGATGACAGGCTAAGTGTGAAATCTTTTCCTTTATTATGATGTCTCTAAAGTAATTAGAAATATAAAAGGATACATTTGGTCATTAACTGAAGATACATTACAAAGAAACTTTATATTTTATGAATTTTTAGGGGTATATTTTAAGTTATGTAATACAGGACTACTACATCATACTTGTGATGAAAACAGAGCTCTTGCAGCTTTCACATTCAACAAGTTTGATTCATGAAGCTTGAGAAGATGGAACAACTGAAGTAGTATAGTGCAGTTTGTTAGAGTATTTAAATACTCTGAATGATTGACTGGTTGTCTTCATTCTTGAAATGGCATAACTATTCTCATTTTGCTACGAGTGGAAGGAGAGAGTAAAAATCAGTTTGTGTTGAGCAAAAGGAAGATGTCCATGTGAAAGGGTGAGAAGTAGTTCCTTGATGCAGTGGCCACTAAAAGCTGTCCTCCTCCATCTTCATTTTCTTCTGAGCCATTGCACTGCACATAATGCTCCATCATCAAACAAGGTGTTCTTCAAAGGCAAAGCACAATAAAAGAAAAATCCATGGTGTTTTCAAATATTTTATAGTCCCAGAGAGTACAAGGGTACTTGGGCTTTGCTTTTATTGTGGCTGACCTTATAAGAACTCCACGGAAGTAAACTTTAACACAAAATTGAGGCATTCAATTGGTAACTCACCCAGCTAACAAACATATACCTTTAACTATTTCTAGCTGAGATTACAGCTTTCTGAAGATTAATGGCCTGGTGCACTAGGTTAGAAGCATGATACAGTCCTCTGGTGTCTTTAAAATTTTTGTAATCTTTAATAAAGGTTATGTCCATGGGTATATACATGAAATGAACAAAGACCAAGGACACTTTTCTTCTCTAGAATAAAATGTAGAAATTGGACCATTGTGTTTCAGTGAAAGAAATTGTGTAAGTAAGCTGCACTCACATCTCACCTCCACGAGAGCTACACAATTATGGGGAGGAAATCCATGACAGGGAGTAATTGATTTATTTTAGCAGAGTTTATAGAGTACCCTCTTACAGCTTTTCAGAGAATTTTCTCTAAAGGCTTCCAGTGTAGGATAGGTAGTTAAAATTGGTCTTTTTCATCCTTTATCAGCGTAAATGACAGGCAAATATAGTTGTGGTAAGGAAGATCTATGACTATTATAGTGGGGAATGGAAGAGCAGATATAATATCTAGAGGAAAGGCAGAACCTTTTTCAGGTTTGTAGACCGTGATAACTCCACTAATGCAGGTACACTTTCTGGGGATCTGACTCCAAAGAAGCAGGTGCAGGAGAAATTGGTTTAGTGAACAAAGCAATAAAGATGTTGATAATAAAATAGAAGATGTAATAATCTCTTAGAATAGCTGCAGAAAAGAACTGAACTTGGTTTTTTGGGTGCTAAAATAAGGCATTTTTTTACTGAGAGCTTGTGCCAATGTACAAGGAAACGGACATTTTAACTGGCATCACAGACAGGACCAGCCGAATGAGAGGGCAGGAGAAAGAACGCAGAGGGTATTATTAGAGTCGAGTCCTCTAGCAGATTATCATTGCTACCTGGGTTCAGCTCACCCTCATTAGAGGTACTGAAAAGCCATAGTTTGAGCGGAGAACGCAGGGGAAAGTTGTCCTATGGAGGCTGAACTAGACAGTAACTTTTCTAGACCCTCAGGAAAGAGTCCTGGGTCTGGAATGACTAGAATTGTGGAAAGAGAGTTTAAGCAAGGGGATGCCCAAAGAGTTGATGGATGGCCTTTCCTAATTTGTAGTTGTTGATGAAGATGTGGAAAGGCCCATATAAAACCTTGAAAAGGGGAGTGCACCCACCACAGAAGAAATATATATGAAAGTTGGAGTTATTTATTATCATCCTTGACAAAGAACACGACTAATACTAAGGAGAGCACTTTGTGACATCATCCATATTTTAATTACGTGTCAATTACATCAATACATTTAGATAATAAAAAGTGTTTGAGAAACACAGACACTAAAATAAAGACAAATAATAAATCACTTGCTCAAATCTTGAAATTAATGTAGCTACAGGGTAAAAAAAACCCTGACCACCCTATATCATACTATGTGCTGTTTAAAGTGGATTTAATTATTGGAGTTATCTATTTATATGGTTTGATTCCACCACAACTCCAACCCACCTTATTTGAGATCTGTGAAATCTCATTAGCATTCTTTGATACATAAAGTATCCCAAGTGCTTATAAAGTAGTTAGAATCAATCTGTTCATTACTTATTATTCTGAACCTGGCAGAACTTAAATCATTAGAATTGTCTTCAGTGAAAGATTAAGTTATATTTGTGCTAGCATCATGCCACACATGTTGAAAATATTTTGATGCATGCATTATTTTTACTTTATTTCACTTGCCAGTATTCATAGGCACATCTTTTCTAAAGAGTTTGCCCTTCCACTGCAAAACTTATTTCCAGATCTCCCATAGCCCTTCATTTGTCTTTTGTGTAAATATTATGAACATCTTCACTTAAGATATGATTCATAGTCTATAATAAGTATAATGTCTATAAAAATAGGCCAGGTACAGAAATTGGTAGTTTAAGATTGTGATGTTCTTGTGTAGAGATTAGTATTACTTGTTAGATTATTGCATATTGGACCTGTTCACAGGGTGTTGTCTGATGCGTGAATCTCATTAATCAAAGCAGTGTTTTGTCTAAAACTGTTGGAAGGTTATCAGCCTATAACCCAGCATACAAGCTACCACTGCGTTTAGTCTAGTTTTCAGTACAGGGGATTTGCCTTTGGTGTCATTGTGAAAATGTCTGGGTTCTTGGAAATCTTAGTTTTTAATTTCAAAATGAATGGAATGAAAAGATCTTTATTTAATACACTATATTTTCTTTCAATGAACAGTATCATTCAGATTTTCATCATGTTACTTAAAAGGATGTGTATTATATCTCTCATTCTATGTCTCTAGTTAATACTATGCTTGCTGATCTGCCTCTCTACACAATAAACCTTTAGAATAACCTAGTTGTTAGAGTGCAGGGTAAATGATACTATAGATTAAAGGAACTCTATGGGACCTAATCACTTCTCGTGTATGTGTGAGCTTAATATGGACCAGGTTTTTTCTTCTCTTGTAGGGGAAACTGGAGATTTATTTATCTGAAAAAGAACACTCACCTAATCCACTCATAATGCCATGTTTACACTGGAGTGACTTGGAAAAAAAAAAAAGTCCTTTGAAGAAAGTCCCCAAAGAATCTCTAGTAACAATGGTACTTAAATGACTGATTTAGAAACTTAAGAATTTATTTTTGATCTGTTCACAAAATCTCTCCCTGTAAACTTTCTCTCCTCTGAAAGCAATATATTTCAAATGGGTATCTCATTATTCTCTCAATAAAAGAGCATTTTTCATTCCAAAGTAGATCTGTTTACTCAAAGTCACACCGTAAGATGATTCAATGCACTCCTAATTCCCTGTTCATCAAGGTAACAAAACTCCCATTCTCCATACTTCTTGTGTTCAAGGTATATCACCCATTTCACAGATTACTGGGATGGCTACATGAGCTATTGAATCTTTAACAAAATTAGATAGCTCATATTTCAAGCAGTGTATAAAATCTGCATGTGAATGGAAACAAAGATAAAGGGTTCATAAGTAAATTAAGAAAAATAAAGAAAAAAGGCTTTACTTCTTTACTTGGAGGAATCAGCCATCTATCAGAAGGAGACAAAATGCATAGTTGAGAAATTGACATTCATGCACTATGGTGCATAAGCAATTTTAGTAAATGCTTCTTAAGCAATCAGCCATTCCATGCAATACATGTTTCTTACTGGAGTGTTGAGAGCAATTACATCTTAGGCTGTCCGGATATAAATTACCACGTGGTGATGACTAAGACTTTTCTTTGGGTAACACTACCTTTCAAGATTTAGCAAAAGGGCTTTACACTGATTCTTGGGACCAGGAGTTGAGTTTTAGCTCTGATAAGACCTGTGATGCAACATGAAGTACTCATGAGAGCTACTTACAGGAGAAAAGAAAAAAAAAAACTGAAAATTGGTGTTTCTTGGACCTGTGCTGATGCTAGCAGCAGTGTAATTCTGGAATAGTGGGTTTATGGTATTGCCTTTATTCAGCTTAATTCGGGTCAAATTGGCATCTAAGTTTCAAGTTGGCAAATTACATAATTATTTTGAGATGTCATAAACATTTGTTTCTGTTAAGAACTGACTGTTTAACATGTGCTTATTTATCTTATTTTTTCCTGAGTGATTAAAAGTCAGAAAGATGACAGCAGCATCCATAAGCTGTGGTTGCAAAGATGATATGCATGGCATCTCTGTTCTGGTTTTCAGTGGTCTTACACTAACTGGCAGAAGAGATGGAAAGGCTTGCAGAATAGAACACAGTGTGGCAACTGGATTTTTAGTGTTAAACTTTCCTTTGCTTCTGTGGTAGATCATCTGTCTCCATTTTTAGAAATTTAGCACTCTGTTGCTTCACCTCCTGAGGTATCAGTCAACCCTCAGTGCTATTTACTAAAGCATACAGATGGCTCCCAGAGACATCTGTTGGAAATGTGTGACTCTAGAGGAAATTGGACTTAACTCAGGAGGAAAATTCACTGACTACATAAATTAAGATTTCACAAAGTGGATTAGTTTTTAGTTTTAAAAAAATCAATTAAGAGACCTTAGAGGCCCCAGCAATATAAATTATGATACTAGCATCTAAAGTTTGTACTGCAGTCTATGTCTATTTCAAAATATTTTATATAACATATGCCTGTGTTGTTGTGGTTCATCTACTTGGGGGTTCAACCAGAATATTGTTTAAAACCTAAATTTTCCTGAAATGAGAAGGATGTAAAAGTGCACTGCACGTTGTCACTCTGAGCCCATACATTTTTATTTCATACACTGAGCATTGCACTGAAATACTTATTCTTACATTACCATACATAGTGATCCCTCAGTATCTTCCCAGTCACTGCTTCTATAAAACATTAAAACTAATGCATTATGCTTCTGCCTGTTGATTATGGGTGATGTTATTACATATCCCTTTGGATTGTGCATAGCACTTTAATTTTTACATGAATTGCCTTTGCACAGACAATCTACATTTCCAGGCAGTCAACATTTCTAGACAGTCTGTCACTCTGTGAGGATAACTGTCATGTTGTGAAGGAGGGTTCATGTTTCTTTTTAATTTTTTCTTTCTGAAATGATCCTTTTGGATGTCTGTGTGCACATAAGCATATACTCCTTGATATCTTGGATAATATTTAACAGAGTAGATGAGAACAGGAATGGTTTGTAGATAACCTTTGGGAAGAAAATGTGGACTATAGCTTGAAGAGGTATGAGAAACTCCAGGACAAATATTGTTTTGGCCTTTCTGTTTCTTCCACTGTTCAAACAGTGTTTCTCGGTTCTTCTGTTTCTGTTTTTGTTTCTTTTTGCTCATACTCCTCAGGAAAAACATATCTCATGCAGCAAATTTGTTTTGCAAGTCTGATAAGAGGGAAACAGAAGATGAGCACCAAAAGCTGTGACTAGTTGGGGATTCAGCTGAAGTGACAACTGTCTGGGAAAGGGCATTTTCCTACTGTTCAGTGGTAGCCAAGGTGTGCATTGAACTTGGTAGTGATGCCTGCATCTTTGGGAAAGAAACTTTCTCTTCCTTGAAGATGGCTAGGTGTACCAGTTACTCATGGCACCTTTTGTTATTTGGGCTTTGGAAGACAAGCTTGTGTGCATTTCTGCCTTGATGAAAGAAGCTTTCTAGGCAAGATTGGATTGGTTGGTTTAGGTCACTCAGATGGATGCAAGCAAGCATGATTGGAGAGTATGGATTTTACAATTGAGAGATCCAGGGGAGCAGCTGAAGCTTGATATAAAGAACTTTAATGGCAATTCAGAAACTGGGTGCATATGTATTAAATGAGAGGACAGGATAAGCAAAAGGGAAGGATATGTCATTAGAAAAAAGGTATTGGGAAGGGAGAGGGGATAGTGATTTAAAAAGGTTTGGCATACCTTATATATAGCATGCCATACATGTAAACATGTTGTGACTGGTTTGGAGTCTATGTAGAGGAAGGCATGGGGAGGCAACCTTTTCTTCCTCCACATACTTTTCTATTTTTGTATCCTTAATAACTGTTTGAGTCCCACATCATTTTAGGAATTGTGTAAGAAAATTTTTTTCATGTTTGACAACTTAGATGAAAATGAAATGCAAAAACCCTGTAAATCACTTTTGCTACCAAAGTACTCAGAGTAGCTTTGATCACTTAGAAATAACGAGTTGAAACAGTGCTCCAAATGCTTGCTGAAGCCTATTTATTTTTCAGACCAGCTGTAAATGTGTTATCTTTTACTGTGGGCTAGGTGATCCTGGTCTAGAAGTGGTGCTGGAAGTGATCCTAGCTCACTGGTTTCTTGTTAATCTAATGAGCATTTTAGGGTCAGTACTGCCTGCATGCTAGGGTACTGTGACAAAGTGAGATCTGTACTCCATCAGAGTTTCGTTAAGTTAAAGAGCTATGCAGACTGTTTGCTTGGCTTCTGGAGAAGGAGAAGAATTGAGAATAATAGGATAGGAGATACAATACTTTAAGTAGTCCATATTTGTAATAGACTCCTGTGAAAATCTTTATTTAGATTGTGTTGTTACAGCAAATTTGGGGTAACAATTGCAAACATTTTATTTTTTTCTCAGCAGACAAAACAAATTGTGAAAAAATTAAAACTTTATTGCTTTATCTTAAAGAACACTTAAAGCACTGAAATAAAAGAGGGGAGGAATACAGGTCTCATATTTTTAGTGTACTTAATACTTTATCTGAAAAGCAAAAGAATGACCTGTTGATGTCTTTTAAGATTTACATTTGGAGCAAGCAGGTTTGTGGCTTTAAAGGGCTGAAATATTGTAGAACAAAAGGAAGTAAAAATACTGTACGTATTTTATCAGTCTTTCATATTTGCAAACTGATTTTTTCCAGGCACAAAAGTCATTGACAGTGAGAGACAGAGATAACCACAGGCAAGAGTTAAGCAGAACATACAACTATTTAAAACATCAAAGGGGCAAGGAGGGAAGGAGGGATGAAAGCACTAACTAAGGCCTTTTAAAGTTGGGGGGTTTTTTTGTTCCTGCATTATCCTGCAGTTTTGCTCATAGATGAGAGCAGCACTAGGAATAAAAGGGGACAGATTGAAAAGCAGGAAAAAGAGGAGGAAAAATGGATGTGGTGTTCTGAATCAGGAATACAATATGGTCCCTTGTGCCTCCTCTCAGGAAGGAAAAAAGGGTACCAGAGTATCTGTCACCCTGAAAGTGAGGGAGACTGACTTCTGTGGATGGTGAGAGCTTTCAATAGTTGAGGCTCAAGAAGTGGTGGCGATGGAGCCAAATACTCAACTTGACTGATATATATACATATGGTACAGCTTTCTGTCTTGAGCAACTCTAATTAAATAGATGTCGCAAGAGCTCTACAAATCTGTGGTTTCCTTGATTTGTCTTGCTTTAAATGACTGAGAATGGCTTCTGGGCAAACCATGACAGTTCTCAGCACCCCTCAAATTCCTGTTTATGAAGTGTTAATGGTATTTGTAAAAGTTTTTGTTTGGTGGAATATTTCTGCAGTATAAAACATACTAGGGAAGGTGGCCAATTGGATATGGGTTGTTTTCATAAGTTAAAGTTGTCTGGGTTTTTTTTCCCCTCTTACAGTATGTCAAATGTGGAAAGATTCTTTTGAATTAATGACTTTTTATATGATTCTCCAAGTATATAGCTTCTTGCCATATCATGAATGCTCATGTATATTGTAATTGAAAAATTGATTGTATTTCCAGCAGTCCAAAAGAGAAAAGCAATTCACATGTAAAGCTACCATTGTATATACCAAGGCTGCTAGTTTTTGATGAAACTGAGTTTTCAGCCTCATTCTTCAATCCATGAAGTGCTACTGACACTGGCATATTTAATCCAGTTTACATTAGGCAGCCTCACAGCTGGATAGGCACAAATAACAACTGTAACTTACTTATTGTTACACTTTCTGTCTAGTTTCTTGAAAATGTTTATTCTGTTCAAAGCGGATCTTAAGATTTTAAGAATACAAAGCAATAATTGTAATCTGATACAATAAATAATTGGTTAATTACCTAATATGTGTTTATGAGATACTGGATAATTATTAATATGCTTGCCTCCATCCAGTAAGTCACCTGATGAGTCTGATTTGCTTGGCAGAGACTTGTCTTCAGTAACTGCTGGGTCAGGCTGAACATCACTGCTGCAGAGCAACAGTTTTAGCAACAGTTTTCCATTTACCTGTTTTTTGGTGGATTGTTTTTTTTGTTTATTTTTTCCCCTTAGTAATTTTGTACCATTTGTGTTAGATTTTGCTCTGGAAGTCTTAAGGTACTAACCACCCCTGTCTCAGCACTCCTGCATCTGTCTTTAATTTTTACCTTTCTCACCTGCTGAGGCTCTGTTAACACTGCTGCTTTCAACTTGCAAGTTTTTCACAGAAGTCTGAACCAGAATTACACAGCTGTGCTGCACTGAAAATAGGTCTTG
Source organism: Ceyx melanurus (assembly GCA_024611195.1). Lineage (NCBI taxonomy): Eukaryota > Metazoa > Chordata > Aves > Coraciiformes > Alcedinidae > Ceyx > Ceyx melanurus. The sequence continues at coordinate 25,707 of JANHGL010013638.1, forward strand.
GATCACAGAGACTGGACTGACTGGAAGGACAGTTGCAAGACTGGGGTCAGGTGTTCTGCTGTGGTTGTAGTTGATCATGCAGAGGTTACTGCCTACTCTTTGCCTTGATATGTCAGGATACCTGGATGAATACTGCCTTCCTGTCAGCCTTTTGATTAGAAGTGTGTTATGTTCAGTTCTGCAGCTCACTGTGGATGGGTCAGGAATTGTAGCTCTGTTTATGCTGGGTTATTAGGGTGGAGTGGTAACTTGAAAGGAAACGGTGGCAAGCAGGTAAGTGGAAATAGTAATGTCTGAACCCTGCTAAACTACTGCCAGAACAGTACTGAACATTGGTTGAAGGTTGTGACTATATGATCTTGGTCTCTTCCAACCAAAGACATTCTGTGATTCTGAGAAGCTTTGCTGTGATGATTATTTTTCCAATTTTCTTACCTTTTCACAGCCCTAAATATTGCTGAAAGGATTTCTTTTGTAGAACTGTACATGAGATAATTTACTAATATTCTTGTATTGTCTTATAAATTAAAAAAAAGTGTTTTGAAAAGGTTGTTCCAATAAATATGATTAAAATTTTAAATGGGGTTTTATATAGTCAATATCTGTCAGGTGCCTAAAAGTTTAGGACATCTGAGAATGGAATCTTATCTTGTCTGCAGTCATGTAGAATGTTAGAAGTTTGTCCTTCTGGAGCTGAGTGAAACTCATGGTCTGGAAGGTGTCTGTGCTTGTGTAGAATGAAATTATCAGAAGAGAAGTTTTGCCTGGTAAATATCCTCCACTTGTACCTCACCTGGCTCACCTAATCCACAGTAACTGCACTGTTCTGCGTAGGCCTGCTGATGTCAGTGAGAAATCATTAAATTGCTCCCTTCATCTTGTTTCTTCAGAAGTATTTGCATTTCATTTTCTAATCACAGTTTCTAGCTTGAGCTGTGAACAGGAAAAAAAAAAGGACACATGCAGTCTGATGCTAGGAATAATTTTGCTCTGAAGTCCAAACAAAACCTCTTGAGAAAGTGCATGATAACACATCTGTGGGCTAATCAGCATCAGGTTGACCAGACTAGCTTTGCCCTACTTCCTTGATGAGTTCCTTGATTAAAAGTTACTAATGTAATGAATAATGTAGGATCTTACAAGACCTCTCTCTCTGTGCACCTAAATTTCTGGAATTTTGGTGACTTGAAAACAGTTGCTAGTGTAATCTAGCTGCAGACTTCTGTGGGATATGCTGTAGAGCTGCTGCACAGTATGAGGAATTGAAAATAGATAATTGTTTTTATTTTAGGGAATCATAACTTTGTTTGTAGTTCACCATGTGCTAGAGTTAAGGTGCCATTCATGGGTTCCCTTTTAATCAGGTAAAAAAAAATTTACTTTTCTTCAAGACTGGAGAAAATAATTCTTAGTTTTATAATTTTCCTAGGAAAGGAAGAATATCAGTAAAATAATATCAGTGAAACTGGGAGACTATACAAGGCTGATCTAGCTGTGCTCTGATAGGAGTTACAGAACTTGTGCATTTTTGCTTTTCTCATTTACTTCTCACAGCTTCTCCATTAAATAAATCTGATTGTTATATGCTGTTGTGGTTTAACCCCAGGCAGCTACTGAACACCACACAGCTGCTCACTCACTCCTTCCCTCTCCCTGTTGGAGAAAAGAATTTAGAAAAAAGGTAAAAATTTTCTGTTAAGAGCAGTTTAATAACTAAACTAAAACTAAAAATAATAGTAGTGCAAACGAATGTAACAAAAAGAGAAATAAATAAAACTCAAGAAAAGACAAATGATGTACAGTGTGGTTGCTAATCACTCACTGACTGAGGAGTCCAGACTGTTCCCCAGCAGTGATTCACTATTCCCATCCGTCTCCTCCCAGTGTTATTGTTCAACATGATGTCATATGGTATAGAATGTCCCTTTGATTAGTTTGGGTCAGCTGTCCTGGGGTGTGTCCTCCAAGCTTCTTGTGCACCCTCACTCTAACAAAGCATAGGAAGTTAAAAAGTCCTTGATTTCCTAGCAACAGCTTGAAACATTAGCATATTATCAGCATTCTAAAAGCAATTTCCATTCTGAATCTAGAACATGGCACAATTCTACCTACTAAGAAGAAAAATTAACTCTATACCAGCTGAAAATGGTAAACTGTAAATGAACAAGAAATCTAAACTTGTGCAGCTGTTGTATGTAGAAGAATATATCAAACAGAAGATTTTTTCTTTTTTACTCCTATTAAAGGGAAGAACTGATATAAGATGCATGGCATATAGGCTAGTGTAGAATTCTATGTTTCTTTTACTACTGTAGAATTAGACAAATATGATTTCTAAAGTAATTTCTAGAATTTTTATTTATTTATTTATTTTTTGTCTATTACTTTCCCTTCTTTATCTTTCCCATCTCTGAACTACATCTCTTCTTGGTAGCAAAATGAAAAAGGAGAGAGTTAGGGTAGCGAAGTATTAAAAACAGAAGATACCTTTCAGAAAAATCTTTGTCTGAAAGTTTATTAAAATATTTAAAACCCTTCTCAGGCTTTTTTATCAGCTTCAATATATGTCAGAATCACTGGTCTGACTTTTAACTTTCAGTTTGTGTGCATGTATGCAGTATGTGTGTTGTTTGGTTGGTTGGTTTGTTTTTTACTTTCAAGAAACAATAGGTAGGTTTCTGTAGAATTTATGAGATTACTATTAATGGTCACTTCCAACAGAGGAATGACAAAGATTTTGAGGGGCTGGTGAACCTAATATTGAAAGCATTTTGGTTACTGGTAGCACTATGAGCCAGGTTGTGAGATGTTGAGGCTGTGCTGATCGAAGCCTTGCTCCATGCTCAGACTGAAACACAGCTTTGCTTCTCCAACATCTCACTGTGGGGAGCAAGTCTGTTACACTGATCAGGTAATGCAAGGAGCTGGCTATTTGCTGATTTACCAGTTAATGAAAAATTATGTGCAGAGAGGATAGGCTTTTGATCTTCAGTGAGGAAAATAAGGTAGAGCCATACAAAGTATGAACTGTCTTTAAAGAAGTTGAAGATTTTGATACTGAAATTAAGGACTTCTTTAATTGCAGTTTTTGAATTTGGTTTGAACTGTGCATTATTTTCATAATTTGAAAGAAGATTATTTTCATAATTAACAAAGAAGAGAGTAGATGAGCTAGCAACCAGTGTATTGGAAAATTCTACTTCTTATAACTCATGAATGTTTTCCTGGACATAATAAATTCTGAAATACTAATTTCACGCTGTTCATTAGGTAAAAACACAACTGATGAAGTTGATTAATTTTCTTGTAAAATAGCAGCTTTTTCTTAGGTGCTTTCTTGATGTAATATGGGTTTATGGGCTAAGAATTACATATACAATTATCTCTTTTTTAAAAAAAAATAACATCAGGAAAATTAAAAACATGTTAACAATTTAGATCATAGTACAGCTGAAGTGTAATATGCACCAAAGGATGTGCTTAGCAAGTAGTATAGACATCTGAAAGGACTCTGTAGTGTAAAGTAAATTGAGACTGCAAGACCTAGATCCATATATAGTAAGAATAATCAATTTATATTTATGACTGTGAAAGTAATATTAAAGGTAAAGGTAATATTTAGTGGATTTTTTCCACCAATTAAACAGTAAAATAAACCAAATGACAGTGCCTTAGAGAACATAGGTAGAGTAAAATCTTTCAGAAGCAGCTGAAGAAAGTTTTCTGTTACTGTTTGTTTTCCTCAGGTGTCATACTCAATGCATATTTTGCATCACTTCACAGTACAATTATATGTTTATTCCTTGTTAATGAAGTATTTCTACCATGCAAGTATACAACCCCAATTCATCACCAGATAGACTTGGTGCAGAACTAACAGATTTTTGACCTTGTTGAAAAGTATGTGCTGCCACTGTGCATTCTATCAAGCAAATGATGGTTGCTGGGGTTTCAGATATCAGTTGCATAATTTATTACTGAATTCTAATTAAAAAATATCACTTCTGCCAAGGTCTTTGCTAAATCAGAGAAATGGGAAAGGAATACAATAATATTAAAGGATATCTCCTTAATGAGAGCTTATTCTTACTGCACATTCATAGAGCAGCATTGGTTTGAGTTCAGATATGAGAATAGAGAATAAAGTATATGTAGACCTATTGTGTGTCCATAAAGAATTTCAGTTTCATTGTCACACAAATAGTTGTTGCTTTCAGATTAAACAAAAATATATTAATTACTGATATTTTATGATCTGAATATTAGATGGCTATCTAGCATTACCTTATCAGGGACTTTATGCCCTACTTGCTCTTAGAAATTACATCAGAGGATGTGCTCAGGTGAGAGTAGAGAAATAAGATGGACACCTCTTAAAGAATTCTGCACATCTGTAATGAGAATTTCTATCAGCAAGTGCAAAAATTGATGATTTAGTTTAGCTCTGTGTGGAGTCTGAATTGCAAGTGATTATTTAGGATTAAAATTCTTCCCTCCTGGCTCTTCATATCTTACCCACCATATTATGCAGTGCTTTTGTAACTTCTTAGGAGGCACTAAGGGCAGGAATTAAGAAAAGGAACTCATTATTTGTGTATGTTTTAATGATTAGTTTTTTTTGTTGTTATTTTGTTGTTCTTAGTTTTTTGTTTAGGTATATTTATTTTTTCTTTAGGTGGAAACACTCAACAAAGAAAAGCTTGTTGTTTGGGTTTTTTATGAAGCTGTTACATGGGTTTGTACTGGTGGACCCAACCATACTGAATACACTAACTTCCTCATGATTCCAGTGGTTTAACCTGTTTGTCCACTCTTCAACAGTTCTATGCAACTGAAGGTGTATTTTGACGTTTTCCCACCTGTCAATTTTCTAATAGTGCCTGAATACAGAGTAACACCATGTTACATGGTGCATGTAACACCATGGTTACAACATGCAACAGCATAGCTATCTACCACAAAAATGTAATCTGATTTGATTTTGCATGGAATAAAATTCTTTTTATATAATTTTTTTTCACTGTACATTTCAGTGTATTCTCATCTTTCAGGGTTGATGGGAAAAGATAAGTTAAATTAATAAAGTTGTTAGCACTTTAACTTCCTAAAGAAGAATGCACCACTGAGTGGATTTTCACATTACACTCCCAGTAGGGAATTTACATCTTGTAAGTGCTTTAGTTTAACAGGTATGAGAAAGAGAACTCTATTCTTTGCAGAACAAAACTGTTGCTCAGGTGTTCTAGAAGCTGGTTTGATCTCTTTATTCTGCACATAAAATGAAAGATTAAGGAGTACTTGCCATTCCTAGATGCAGCTGTTTTTCTGTCTTGGCTTTGGGTGGGAGAACATCTCTGCATATTAGTCTTTTTAAAACAGTGGATCCTAGATGGTATCTTTTCCACCTAAAAAGTTAGAATCCACCTCTTCTGTTTTGAAGTGAATCTAAATTTCTTTCCTAAAAGAAAAAAGAAACATTTAATAAGGCTCATAGGTATTGTCTTGTAGTATAAATTGAGTTCAGTTAATTTTTTAAAATTTTAATATATGTAAATTTATTCCTTTGTGGGT